>CAWUFW010005763.1:1170000-1275260 GCA_963921515.1 Calotriton arnoldi
TGGGGTAGATTGCGGTGGAGTGGAGTAGTTTGGAGCAGAGTGGAGTGATGTAGATTGAAGTGGAGTAGAGTGGGGTAGATTGGAGTGGAGTGGGGTAGATTGGAGTGGAGTGGGGTAGATTGGGATGGAGTAAGGTAGATTGGGATGAGTGAGGTAGATTGGGGAGGAGTGTAGCATGGTAGATTGGAATGGGATGGATTGGAGTGGGGTAGATTGAGGTAGATTGTGGAATGAAGTGAAGTGGGTTGGGGTAGATTGAAGTGGAGTGGGGTAGATTGCGGTGGAGTGGAGTGGAGTAGTTTGGAGCAGAGTGGAGTGATGTAGATTGAAGTGGAGTAGAGTGGGGTAGATAGAGTGGGGTAGATTGGAGTGGAGTGGGGTAGATTGGGATGGAGTAAGGTAGATTGGGATGAGTGAGGTAGATTGGGGAGGAGTGTAGCATGGTAGATTGGAATGGGATGGATTGGAGTGGGGTAGATTGAGGTAGATTGGAGTGGAGTGGGGTAGATTGGAGTGGGGTAGATTGGGGATGAGGTAGATTGGAGTGGGATGGATTGGGGTGTAGTGCGGTAGATTGCGGTGGAGTGGGGCAGATCAGAGTGCAATGGAGAAGACTGGAGTGGAGTGAAGTAGAAGGGAGTGGAGTCGGGTGGAATGGGGTTGATAGGGGTGGATTGGAGTGGAGTGTGGTAGATTGGGGTAGAGTGGAGAGATGTAAATTGGTGTAGTGGGGTAGATTAGGGTGGAATGGAGTGGGGTAGATTGTGGTGGAGTGTGGTAGATGGGGTAGATTGGAGTGGGGTAGATTGGGGTAGGTTGGGGTGGAGTGGGGTAGATTAGAGTGGGTTAGATTTTGGTACATTGAGTGGAGTAGATTGAGGTAGACGGGAGTGGAGTGGGGTACAGTGGAGTGGAATGGGACAGATTGGAGTGGAGATTAGAGTGGAATGGGGTAGATTGGAGTGGAGCTTCTGGGTAGATTGAGGCCATTGCACTTTCTCCACCACTCTTTCTCGTACTTCACTTGGTGCCACCAAAAGCAATAATTGAGTCACATCCCCCAATTGGGTCTACACACCCCAAACACACTTTGTAGTTCCTCTCAGAAATTAGGGAATTGTTTCATAATACTCCTTGAATCGGAGGGGTACATGGAACATGGACCACTATTCTACCCCAGTCGAGGATAGACCCTTAAGAGGAGAAACATAAAAGAGGAAGAGCCCTCATCATCTGCGCCACTTGAATGGGGAGAAGGGGGATGCCCTCTAAACAGTCGTTCTTCAATCTGTCTCAAGCTTTCTAGGGTAATAGTGCCACTTCGTTTTTATTAGTCTCTTATGTCCTGGGATGTAACTCCTGGACCAATCCACAGAAGTGAAATCAGCCTCCAACCCGGTCCATTGCACTTTTCTACTGGCCCTTTACTATGAGCCGATTGCAGCTCTTGCTTGCATGTTACTTCCAGGTGGCCCAGTCACCGCCATCCTAATAGGCGCTGCTTCGCTTGCTGGTGCATCACCTTCTGTACCTCCAGCCCCATCGGCTGGCACGAGGAACATGCTCCACAGGTCCATCTCCTTTCTGTCCTCGCCATATTTCTCCTTCTGTGGTTAATGGCAAAAAGAGACATGGAGGAGGCAGAGCAGTTGTAGGATAAACCCTAACTCTGCCTCTAAGGTGATTAATTTAGTATTCCAATCTCTCCTGTGTATCTATCATGCCTCAGATGTGGGATTGATGTTAGGTTTGTGTGCCTCCTCATGTCAGTATATAAAGAGAGCTCCTTGTTTAGCATCTATCTTATTTTTACGATCCTTCAATTTCTTTTGTAAGTTAGCTAATCTATTTATTTCGAAACTACCATGTTCTGGAAAGGACTTCTTCCCCACTCTCGTAAATAGTTGCATAGGATTTTATCATACTGTTGCAACCTAGTATGGATAGAAGATCCTTTCCATAGGAGCTCGCTGTGTTCAGATTTTCCGGCCCTCTTCACCGTTCTTTACAGTTCACTCACACATGGTAAGAGGGAAAGGGCTGGCAGTCCTGGTGCCCGCAGCGGATCCCGTGGAGGGAGTTAGTGAAGAAAATGGAAACGGGACATGGTTCTCTTCAGTTATATTTCTTCTAACTAATCTCATGACGAGAGGGGAGGGGATATCATGTACTCGCACCCTAGGGTCCTCTTGCGTTCGGTCTGTCATAAATATTAGGTTTTGTCTACCCCTTTTATGGTCTGAATTCCACGAATAACCCTTCTGTAAATAACATATGTGTGCTAATTAATAAATCTAAAGTGAATACATTTGATCACATAAAATGCACATTCTTTTCCATAATGTTCTGTTCTTGCATGTGATAGCATACATTTGTAGTATTTAATCATTGCTTTTGATAATTTATATGTTTCATCATTATTGTGAAATCATAGTTTCTGGAACATTAATAATTCTGTGTTACATTTGTTGTCTTTCCAAGAGAACCTTGTCTGATAGATTCAAAATAGCTGAAAGTCCATTACTCCATTCTTTGTTGAATATTTATCCTAAAAGTCTTCAACAAAGCCTGGAATAATCTATAAAAACAGATATGGAGAGCAAGAAGTCAGACAGTACTTTGTGCCCGGCGATGGAAGGACACAGAGACACATTTGTGAACTGCCTTAACTGAAGCTGCAAAGCATTCAGCCTTCACTGGCTGCTTGGACTGTTGAACTGTAAACTGTGCCCTATCACAAGCACACACAGGTGCCTTTGTGAGCTGAAAATAGACCTTATTGTTTTGGAATAAGGTGGTGTGAACGATTTGACAATTTGCTACTAATGTGCTAGAACTAGTTAGTTTAGCGTTTTGAGGTTCTGAATGAGGGTGTTACTGCTTCCATAGCAAAAATGTTGGAGTTTTTTTTATTGTTTATGTTATTAATAAACTTCCTCGTTACCTTAGTCTTCGTATTCTTTGTAGTGACAATTCATCTTGGGTGCACCAGATTAGGGTTTTATTTTTATATTAAGGTTTTAAAATGTATGTCCTGTATTCTAATGGTGTTTGAAGTGGGCTGCTCATTTATGTAAAAGGATTTGGTGTTCCAGTCTCATAGGAGAGAACGTTTCCTGAGACACATTTTATTGTGTCATTTTACGCAAACATTGTTCAGTAGGTTGTGTAAGGGTTGCAGTTCAACATTTTTTTTCTGATTCGGGTTGGCACATTGACTAAGCCTTTAGTGCCAGGGATCCAAACCGTAGGCTCTAGAGAAAGTAAAATTTAGCTAGCAACATGGATCTTTGAATATTAATGATGGACACCATTAAGATAAATAGTATTACAATTAAGTGAACACGTCCATTGTAATATTGCTTACCTCCTTCAGCTTTGATAGATGCTCCCTATTTGCTGTAGGTTTGTCAGGTGTTTGACTTATAAAAGGTTATTCCTCATTTTTTGATTTCTGGCTTTTGAATCTTATGTTTATTGAACCTGTTGGTTAGAAATGGTGCAGTGCGTTGTAGCAATGGGAGTAAACTACAGGGCACCAGTTACACAACATCTCCTGGCTGGGGTTTTCCCTAATATGGGGGTGAGGTGGCTGTAGTAACATTTGTCATAAATGCACATGCAGCATATCCTTTTGAAATATCTTACTCATATGCAAATCACTTTTGGCCCAACTCCAGTAAGGGTGAAACCGGTCTTAGGTTGCTGTATCAGAAAGGACATGGTTTGACAGTTCGGGCTGGACTGGCCCTCTTGGAGCCGGACCAAGAATGATTTGCATATCGCTGGTTCTAATCTGAGGTGGCATGGCAGGCTATAGTGCAATGAGCTGGGAGGCTACCCCGAGCAACTGCAGTGGTTAGAATGATTGCAAGCACTCTTCTCATCAATTTTGGGGTATTTCTTTGATGATTAACACGAGGTGCCACGGTCAAATGATTGCAGTATTGGCCATCCACCATCTTGAGTTTGGCAGTCCTGAAACAGGAAGGCTGACCCATCTACAGAGTGGTCAAATCCCTCTCTGCATGTCACTTATAAGATTTCAATCTGATTTAAGTCTGGTGCTTGGCATTCTGCTGATTTGCATTTGACAATTATTTTATCAGGAAGCTTGGGGTAGCAAGAGCAGAAAAAAAACAATGGTATTGTTGCAGACTGTTTCGGCATCATGCTGGCAAACACAGCAGATCACCCATCACGCCGGAACTTCTGATGGTGGCCACCTATAGTTATACGTTAGGTCACAGTTTCCATTGTTTTGCTAGTAACTTTGGTGCTGTTTGATAAATATTCTTAAAACTTGCCCCAAAACATGTTCATCCTCCTCTTCTCCTTCCTGGAAAATGTTGTGGTTATTCCTCAAATGGGGGCTGAAAAAAAGGGGGGATCCCCCAATTTTTTCCCCATGTTAATTCCCATAGGCATTTTGGGAATGGATACAGAAAAAACAGCCAAACAGAAAAACACTAAATTTGGCAAAAAGTTAGATCTTTACTCAGAAAGCGTGCTTTTTATAATTTGGTGTAAATCTGTCCAGCCGTATTTGAGAAATTAGCATTTCATTAATAGTGCTATCTGGACAGTTGTACTGTCATTCACATTTTGCATTACCCAGCTCTGCATACAGCATAGGGAAATGGGCCACTAGGTCCCCTCACTATGAGTGATGGCATTTTGCTCCTTTCCCTGTTTCTCCTCGTCTGAAGGGGCAGTGGCAGATATTGTTATAAAATCGGCATCTATCTGTTGCTCAAACATTTGCACATGTTGAATGCTCCACCGTCACTGTTGCCAGCCTCAGATGGGATCCCTAGAGACCTAGCCACTGACGAAATGAACATATACCTCTCTACATTGAAAAAAGAAATATTCCATTTGAAGCCCTCCTCCTCCGCAGTTCCAAAGTGGCAGTCAGTGAACTTGACACACAAACTTCTTCAAAGTATCTACGGCTCAGTAATAGAGAAATAAACACAAACAGGACTGCAGCAGTGCTAGTCATGTACTACAAAATGCAATTCACAGACCTATGATCTCCGTGGGGTCAGGGCCGGCTTTAGGGCTGGTGGCGCCTGGTGCGACAATCACTTTTGGCACCCCGTGCCCCATGACCGCCTCCTCAGATTCTCACACTACCACAGGGCAAAAGTCCCCCTTATCTCTCCTAACATAATATATTGCTAAACACAGCGCCCCCCCTGAGGTCAGCGGCCGCACCAGTCGCACTGCCCTAAAGCCGGCCCTGGGGGTCTCTGCTGCTCCTGTCTTTTCTGTGCAGAGATCCCCGCAGACATAGGAACAGGAATTATTAGTAAATGTGGGAGGGACCGGGGGAGTTGTGACAAAACGGGGAATAATTACTATTAAATGGGATGATGTTTAGGTCAATTTAAAGAGGGGTTTGGGAGGGACTTACTAATACAAAACACACACACATAAAAGAGTGAGACGCTTGAAATTCACAAAATACACTTCTAAATTTACTACAGCCCGAAAGGCATCAGAAACAGGCTTAAATATACTCCATCCCAGCCTCAGAAAAGGCCAGGCACCATAGATGGACATTTGCTTTGTTGTATATCTAGATAGATATTTGGGCACTATTTTCCCTATCCTGCTACTTGGACTCCAACTACTGCCACACTTTATTTCCTGCACTGATATTTTGGTTAAAGTCTCGACATGGACAGTCCAATGACCAGCATGCATTGCTATTGTAGTGTAAATTCAGAACTGGAGCAGTTTACTAACTATAGGTCCCATGACTGCCCGCATGCATTTACGGATTGCACCTAGTACGCCTGTTCACGTCTTTCTCAGAAAGCATTGGGGAAAACATTTGAAGGGGGACTGGTTGGTGGTATTATGCATATAGAAGTCAGATTCTTAGGTGCAGGGCTTAAACAGCAAAATGAAAATTATGGATGATGTGAGCATTGACTTCTGATGTCTAAACCTCAGATTTCAATATCTATTTGTGAGAATATTGTTCCAGTTGGTTCTGATGTACACTGGAGATTATGATACCAATAGTTATGAATTGCCTGGTATTTTTCATAGGTTTCTAGATTTGAAGTGGAAGAATTGATAAAATATAACCTATATTCTTCCCTCACTATTTCTGTTTTAAAGTTTATGGATTGAAATACTGGCTGCTGGGCCTATGGAATTACTAAAAACCTGATAGTAGCAGGCTGCACACATCCCATTCTGAAGATGCACACTCTTTGGTGAGTCTATCTCTGTAGCCGGAGAAATTCAGACTTCAACCAAAATTTTGTTTAAATCTAAACATGTGCATTCTCATAAGGTCCAGCAGTCTTCCAGACAATGGATTTGAGACTCTGTCAGTATTGCGATCAGCAGTTCTCAACCGCCCAAAGATATTGACACTCACTCAGTCCTTTCACCCTCACGCCTGCAGGATGCAAGACGGAGAAATGACCTGATGTTGTTTTGGAGAATGCACAAAAGGATGATGATATTTATGACACCACTGATTCAGACAATGATAACTGGGATCATCCAGTGTTCTCGGTGTTGTAATTCGTGGTTTGTAACCGCTCACAAATAACAACACTCACTCAGTCCTTTCACCCTCATGCCTGGAGGATGCAAGACGGAGAAATGACCTGATGTTGTTTTGGAGAATGCACAAAAGGATGATGATATTTATGACACCACTGATTCAGACAATGATAACTGGGATCATTCCAGTGTTCTCGGTGTTGTAATTCGTGGTTTGTAACCGCTCACAAATAACAACACTCACTCAGTCCTTTCACCCTCATGTCCGGAGGCAGAATGCAAGAGAGTGAAATAACCCAATGTTTTGGAGAATTCACCTCAGTATGATTATGATGGTTATAATTCCACTGGTTCGGACAGTGACAATGGAGTGAGTCCAGTACTTTTTCTTCTTTGGTCCATGTAGGAAGCTGGCTCTCTATGTAGTGTACCAAAGGGAGGTGCACTGTGTAGAGTCGCGGTATGCCTTACCAGTGTACAGGGGCTTGCTCTAGCAATCTCAAGGTGCTGTATTTGATATAGTGTGCTTGAGCAGCCTTAGGCTTGTCAGAGGGAATGTTAGGCATCTGTTGCACACACAGTCAATAAATGAGACACACACGCAATAAGGAGACCCAACACCAATTTTGAAAAGAATAACATAGATTTTTATATTAATTAAGACACCAAGATCTTTGAGATTAGGTGAGTACTTTTCAAGTTAGCCATTTTCAGAAACACAGAAAATACAGCTGTCAGATTTGAGGCATGAGCCCCGAATCCTAGGGGAGAAATATACACTGCATAGGAGTACTTGCAATCGAGTTAAAGGGTTGTTCTTCTGGACTTAATGTAAGTAGGGGCCAAGTTCCTTAGAACCACCAGTAGTTTCCGTTTACCTGCCCTGGTGTGTCCGGGTGCAGAGGTGCTGGTCGCAAGGGTAGCCTTGAACGCTGCAGCTTAAGTCAATGAGAAAACCTGTAACAGAAAAAGGCTGCAAGTGGGAACTGGGGACCACTCCAGTAGAACCCAAGGAAGGCTCCGCTCTTGAGGGTCTCTGGAGTAAGGGTGCACTGTTGGTAGGCTCAGACATGGGCTGTGGAGCTCGGGCGCAGAGGTGTTTTGCCAGGCGGGTCACTTGCGTTGGAGACTCTCACTTTTTAGGTCGACCTGGAGATGGGGACATAACAGGACAGAAGGGCCACTCTCGATGATGGCCTTTCTGGTGCTGATGTCCCACGTTGGTAGGTCGGTCTTGGCATTGTTGGTGTCTGGGCTAGACACTAAACAAGCCTTGGCTGCTGCAACAGCATCCGGTGCCCTGGGTATTGGTGCAGGATGGCTCCTGTGGGCCCTGGCGTCTCCAAACTTGGTAGGGAGACAGATATGACCTCCTGGAGCCCGGAGACCTCCTCCTAGGATGCTGCTGTCTTGGTAGTCCAGGTGGTCAGCAGAACGGTGCACCTGGTCGGTGCGGTCAATGCCTGCAGGCTGCAGGGAAGTGGCTCCTCCACTTTGAGGGAGGTGCTGGCTGGTTGTTGAAGTGCTGGTAGCCCTCCAGGGCTTTTGGAGGATGCACAGCTGCAGGATGAGCCGGGTCTTCACAATTGTTGGTACAGGAGCAGCCAGGTAGGGTTTGGATCTAAGTCTATAGCTAGTCCACAGTTCTTGTGTTCTTTGGCTCTTCTTTGTCCTTCTTCTTCTTTAGTCAGATGAATCTGAGTTCCTGGTGTCAGGGAGCCACCTAAATATTCAATTTAGGGGCGTTAAGGGGAGTGAAGGCTAGTAGCCAATTGGCTACTTTGCCTTGAGGTCACTACACCCCCTATATGACCACTTCCTGTGGGGAGTGGGCATAACCCTGTCCCTGAGTTCCTAATTCCACCAAAAACAAGATGGTGGAATGCTTCTTTCATGGAGCATATCAGGTAGACCAGCTTAGGGATGTGACTAGCCTGGTGGAGCAACTTGCCTACTGCATAGCTAATTTCCCACCTGTCCTGGTGCAAAATGGGCCTCAGGGCAGGGGGTGGCATCTCCCAGGTCCAGGGAAGCTGGGGTTGCATATCAAAGGCGGCAGGGGCTTTGAAGCTCCTGGCCTTGATATGCTAAATCACTAGCCATCCTGCTGGAGGAGATGTGAACACCTTCCTCCGGAGCAGGCATTGTTTCCGGACCTCAGAAAGCATGAGCTCTCACCTGCAGGGGGTCAGAAACTTCTCTGTGGTTGCAGGCTGGACGAGACCAGTGAGCCAGCACACTAGATAGTGGTAGGTTTTTCAGGGGGCACCTCTGTGGTGCCCTCTGGGTGCATGTCATAATAAATCTTGTACTGGCAACAGCACAAATTTATTAAGACAAGGTGTTTGATACCAAACACCATAGGTTTAAGTAAAGCCATCATGTAGCTGGGGAACTCGTAATGACCAGTGCCCAGTACATATACTTGAGACGGCTTCCTTGTTCACTTGTACAATCTAGTAATTGAACTACACGGCACAGGGACATATCTATGCATGCAGATGTGCCCTCACATGTAATATAATGCACCCTGCAGCAGAGGGCTACAAGGCCTGCTGTAGGGGTGACTTACATATCTTCCATGCAATGACTGTGGCATGGCACACAGTGAGTGTGCCATGTCGTGTTTCCACTCATGGTTTGCACCATGACATGCACTCTGCAATGGCAGGGACCCTCATTTGTACCCATGCCCTAGGTACCATTTACTAGGGACTTATAGTGAGCCAAAGTGTGTGCCAATTGTGATGCAATTAGACCATTTTACCTTGTTTAGGGGAAGAGCACGGGGGCCTGGTTAGCAGAGATGCAGTGCACATCAGTCGAAAAACATCAGTACCAGTGGCAAAAAGTGGGTGTGACTGTGACAAAAATGGGCACTTTCCTACAGTCCTGACCCCTGAAAAAAAAAAAAGATGCAGAGTGGCCCTGTCCCTAAAGACAGGTGTGTCAGAACTAGTGTCAGTAGTTCTACATGCCAGTGTTAACTCTGTGTTCTCTTATTCAGCACCCCAGTTCCACAGCTGCCCCTGTATCAGATATCTGAATGTTATCAATTTCACCCAACGTGGGAGGGTCACATTTGGCCTAAGGGTTAGGGTGTAAGACTCTCAGTGTGAACGTTAAGGTTTTGGAACCTGGCATCTCCATGATCATGTCTGGTTCATTACAAAGAGTTTTAAGGTTCAATAAAATAGGTAGAAAGGAGATTTCTTTCTCTGATCCAAAGAATGGTATTGAGAGGCCCTGGGTCTTGTGCCAGAACAAGCTTTTAGATGTTGTGAATCCACTCTTACTAAGATTTTAGAACTCTCACCACAAGCAAAGGAGTGTAGGGATTCAGTCTCTTGTCTGACTGGACACAGTAGTCTCTCTGGGCTTGGAAGTCAGTATACTTGTCTAACTGAGCTCAACAAGTTTTGCTGATAACACCAATGTGGATATTTTTTGCTGAGTCTTGTTGCTTACATTGTATGAACTTGCTAGCTCAGAGACTGGTGAGCAGGTCAGGTCAGAGTTTCCTTTTTCAGTGGACATTTTACAAATAAAATGGGGATATAGGTCAAGTTGTTTCCTCTCTATACAAAGTACAGTACTGACTGAAAAGGGTGTTTGGGAAACAGTTTTAACTAAGCCAGTAGGTACTGGGACATGATCTGTAAAGGAATTGTCAACGCATATCAATTGTTTATAGAGTTTGCAGGTTCCTTTGCCACTCAATTTCACCAAGAACAAAGCACATTTAACCGTAATTTGGTGAATGGACAACATTTTCGCGGTAAAATACATAAACTGTCTGGAAGGTGACAAGTTGAAACCTATGATAGGGATGGCAAAGGCATTTTGGGAGTTCTTTCCTTGTCAAACAATTTTCAGTTAGGGCAGAATTGCTTCTTGCCATTCACATGGGGGCTGGCATTCCAAGTACCTTCATGACAGGAGACCTCATCCAGTGTTTTTTCAAACACTGAATCATGACTGGGACCTGCTGCCAATAGAACTTTGTCTCACGTTTGAGCTCACATAGCGGCCCACTTTTACAGTATCTTCCTGCCATAGACATTTTATTGCAAGATTGGTCACATTTACACTTTCCTAGTGTTGTCATGATTTCCAGGGGCCTGTCTCATATTCTAACACAGAAGACCTTATTGGTTCTAATTTCCCCCCTTTGGATGGCTGAGGCCTTGTTACAATCTCTCCTCAGAATGGCAATAGATCTTCCTATATTGCTTCCATTTCACCTTCACCTTCTCTAAGATCCCCACAGCAATAGTCACAATCAGATCCTATCTGCTAATCTACAGCTGATGGTTTCTAAACCTTCTGGTATTCTTGGTCATTGAAGGGCCTTCAGCTGCTAGACTAATAAAGTCTTCCTGGGCCCCAGGTACCATCAAGACTTAGAGGAAAGCTTGGCAAGTTTGGAATTAGTTGGTATGTGGACAGGAATCACTATCTCATTTTAGCAAATGCAATTTTCAGTTCTGAATGTACTTGCCTCATTGGTATTTCAAGGCAAGCAAGTATTTCAAGAGTATTAATAGCTATAAAACAGATATTATGTTGGCTTTGAGATTGTTTAGGACAAACCCATACGGGAACATCCTCTATCCTGTAAATTGATGTTGGATATCAGATATTTCATCCTCTAAACTCCATTATTCATCAACATGGGATTTTAAACTAATTCAGCAATTGTTCCAAACATGGCCTGACAATAATTCCCTGTCATTGCAAAACTAACCTCCCTAATCTGCTTGATTTTCTTTCTAAAGAGCATGATAGGGCTCCGGGTGTTTCTACTGGTCGCATGAATGATACCTTCACTTGTGTCTAGTATCCTTATGCTCCTTCTTATCCAAAGTTGTGTGTAGAGGCCTTGAATAATATGAATTGAAGAACATCCTCTCCTTGCTTGTTAATCTTTCTGAAATCCTATGCTCCTTTATCTTCTTCTGCTTTCGCCAGAGGGGCTAAGGCTACGTCTTTTGCTGAAAAAGATACAGAAACGTTTGTTTTTCATTCCACTAAGGGAGACGTTACCTCCAGATCCTTTTTACATGAACAAAGGTCAGAGGACGTCTGTAGATCTTCTGATTGGTCCAGAGTATCAACATTCAGGATATTTTATTGCAAACTGGAGCTTTTGGTCTTGTAATAAAATGAAGATTTTCTTTGCTAGACTAGGGAAGGAAAGCCCTCATTTTATTAAAGACACAGAGTTGAATATTATCCCTCCACGGTCTATATTGTTCAGGTGTTTTGTTTACCCTCCCATAAATGTTCTATACTATAAATGATTTATTTATTCTTTCAGCCTCCAGTGTTACAGCTCCTGGCTAGTTATAAGGATTCATCTCAACAGGACACATATGAAGCTCAAACGTTCAGGGTTTTGGATCTTCATGACGAGTCGTCTTAGGATTTGAATGAAGAGTTTAATTGGTCTTGACACAAGAAAATAGCCTGTTACTTCCTGGTGACTGTTATTTAGAGCCGTAGCTCATGACTGATTGGTGGTTTCCCTTCCCCTCAATCTGTAGTTTGTGACCCCATGCCTTCTGGGAAGTGTAGTGTTTTGTGATTCATGCCTGCTATAATAAAAGTAACAAGCTAAGAAAGCATAATATTTGCTTCTGTGTCTTAAAATCCGGACTTTCCTTCTCTGTTCTAGCTAGAAAAATCTGCATTTCATTGTATGCCACCACAACAGCCCCTATGTATGTGAAGTGACGAGGCACTGATTAGCTCTGTCTACAGACAGAGGGACATAAAATCAGCCCCCCCAGCCGTTGGTTGATGTAAGTGTTTTTCTTTTAGTTTAATAATAGTTTAATAGTCAGTTAAAACCATAAATACGACTCAAATCATACAGTACAAAGCGTTTAAAAGGAAATCTAAAAGTTATTATACATCTACTTCAGCCATTGCATATCTTATTGGTGGAACTTCACATTATTTACTTCCCTTCCTGATTATATGGATACAAATTCCAAATTCAGATGATAATTGGCTCAAGGTGACTGGTCAAGCACCGACCTTTTGTCTAATTGGTTAAAATGTGTATGCAGCCAGTTGTAATTTTGCTAATATATACCATTATTCAAGATTACGAGTGATTAAAGTGCTCATGTACAAGTCCAGGGAGCGGGTAAGGTATATGTGCTTTACTAAATGGACAGTGGTATTTCAACCGATAAAGTGCCTGTATACAAAACTATGTGTTGTTAAAGTCCCGATATGCAGGACAAAAAGGCTGGTTTAAGCAAATTTTGACTTAGCATGACGGAATAGGGAACAGTTACTATCGTTATCCCTAGCAGCCAGTCCTTGCGGATCCATTTTACCCACTCATGTGAGTTTACCTAAAATGACGGGATTGGCACAGCCTTATATCGGGTTTACTGGCCAACCATGCCAACAGACCCTGTGGCCTATTAGGAACTTATCCGTCCATTCGAGGCCCCCCCAGGTTCGCTTAACACCAGACCTATGTACTAATCAGTTTTTTAAAAATAGCCAGAAAATGGACTAGTCTAATGTTCAACATTGTATTACTTGGGTCCATTGACTCCACCAGTGCAGTCCTACAAGACCTGATTCCCCTGTCAAGAAACTCTCGTCTTAATAGGCTTCTTCGTTGGTCGACCAACACTGGGCAGATACATATAATGTGGAGCAGAGTCTTGATCTCCTGGTGGCATAGTCGGCAGTTCCGGTCTTCACTTGGGCCGCCCATCCTCCTTTCTGGCATGAAGTCTAATGTGGGTATCTCACCAAGTCTGAGGGCCAAAAATGACTGTTTAAGCTTCTGGTGATAGAGTGCTGTAAGCAGAAGTGATTCTCTTAAGACTGAATATGATTTCAGCACCAGCCACCCATGACGACGTTTGGTCAACCTTTCCTTGTCTGCAGTCCAGCTTTGCAATCCGGTCAACTTATTTACCAATTTCTTAAAGGTCTGCCCAGGGATTTTAGAGTTCCATAGGTCACCCAGTTCTAGCGTCCTGATACTATTCTCAGGATGTTTCTTGTGGGCGCCATTCCCCGTTGTAGATTGATCTTGGACCAGACTAGATCAGCCAAGGTGTTATCGGCCCTTGCACGCAATTTGTAACAGAGCTTTACAAATGCCGCCGGCCTGGCGAGTGACTGTTTTGTTAGTAAAAATTCTTCTTGCGAGGCCGACCTAGGTAGCCTGAACGTTTGTTTATAGGCTCTTATCAGTAATTTATCAAGAAGAGGAGCGACGACACCTAGCATTATCTCTGATCCATACGCGAGGGTTGGCATCAATTTAGCTTTCATAACTGCTCCCATGGGTTTCAGATCATGAACTCGGATGGATCTAGCCAGAGATGAAAATCCATAATTAATAGCCTGCACTTTCCCCTTAACCTCCTTCTTCTGGGATGCAAATGTGCCATTAGCATCTATTTTGACCCCTAAATATACGTAGGTGGCAACCTCCACATTTTTGTTTCCATTAAGATGCCATTTTCGACTTTTGTTGATGCCCCGATTACAGGCCATCACACTTGTTTTTTTATAATTTAATTCCAGGCCATTCTTTTCTGTATAAATACGAAGGCAATTAAGTAGTCGATGGAGGCTTATTCGAGTGGTACTAAACAACAGTAAATCATCACCATATAAAATGTGAGACATTTGTTGTCCTCCCACGCTTGGCGCATGAGCTATCTGCCCATCTAGCTCTGCTGAGAGATCCCCCAAATACAATTAGAAAGAAGGGGGGCTAACACGCAACCTTGTTTTAAGCCCGTTGTTGTTTGCACTTTCTTTGATACATGCGTACCATCTCCAATTTTTATCTTGGCCCATGTATCCGAATATACCAACCTAATTGCTCGTAAGATATTGGGTGGGATTCCCCATTGCTGGAGCTTAGCCCATAGCATGTTCCGTGGCACACAGTCAAAGGCTGCCTTCAAGTCAACAAAGCACATATAGAGTGATGTGTCAGTTACCTTTGCTCTTGACCCCTTAAAAAGCCAGTTTGATTTAAAGGGAGTCTTCCATTATCATGCGACCAACATTCAGATTCCAAATCATGTAGTAACAACATGGAAAAGTATTTGAGCTCTACTTCCACGAGCGTGATTAGCTGGTAATTGCTAGGTGAGCATGCCAAACCTTTTTTTTAAATGGGGTAGGAAGTATTGAGCCCCTCCAACTATCAGGGATAACGTCATTTTCCAGAATGTAATTAAACATTGGCGCCAGAAAGCCTGCCCACTGTGATGTAAAGTGCTTAAACAGAGCCTGGGGAAGCCCATTTGGGCCAGGGCATAATCAGCCCGTGACTTTTTAATGACTTTCTCTATCTCCGCCAATGTAATTATCCATGATGCAAGATTGTCATTATTGGGACAGTGAAGGCTAGTTGTATCCATCAAACTTCCCTTAAAATGTAATTTCAGCTATTCAACCCACTCCATCTCACTAATGTTAGCGTTGTTTGCTGCTGCGAGGCCTTTCTCGCTCCTGTTGATTATCGACCAGAATCTTTTTGAGTCATTTGATTTAGAGGCATGTAGCAGCTGGGCCCATAATGTTTCTCGTTTGGCTTGTTTATGCACCAAATCTTTTTTTAAGCGGTGTCTCTCATTGCGGAATTGTTTTAATATTTCCGGGTCTCCTGGGTTTTGATGTAATTGTCAAAAGAGTTTGCCTGTTTTATTTTTTATTTTTCGGATGTGGAGAGGCATGGATATCGATTTACAATGAACAAGGCGAGATCCCTTATTATGGCTATTTTCTTTGTGGCTTTTGTTCATGTTGTTAGAGAGTGTTTCCCATGCCACTATTGGATTGGGACCAGTTGGAGCTAAGTCCTGCAAGCTTGTGACTGCCTCCTCTGCTGTGCTGTTAACGGTATGTGAGGTCCACTTCAGACGTTTCAGGTTTTCTGTGCAAGTCTCCCCCTGTAACGTACAAACTCCTCGTGTTTGCATATGATTGCGTTCACCATAATCACATGAGGATTGTGGTCACTCTCTACACGGTGGACTTTGCTGTATTTGCATACCTGATTGTATAGGGAAATTGAAACGAGTGTATAATCTAAAGTTGAGACTGCGTTGCCCCAGACTCTTGTCCAGGCGGGTGGAGTGTCAGCTGGCTTCTGACCATTCAAAACCAATAGACTTATTAACTTACAGGCCTTTATGAGTTCTTCTCCAAATTTATCCCTCCCGTTTTTCAATGGCATCACAGGGAGGGGTCCAACTGCATCCGTATGTTCCCCCATTGGCTGTTGGAATAAGTTGACATTAACGTCTCCTGTGACTAGCAAGTGTGACTTGTGATGACTATTGTAAGTGCTCTTCCTGTGCTCAGAGGTGGATCTGTAGAGGCCAGCATAGTCTGGTAGAATCAGATAGAATGAATCATAAATTAATGTAAAGCTCATGAGCTGTATCTCTCACACCTATACATCCGATCAGGTGTAGTTACCTAAGGGAAGAGCACCCACTGTGGTCAGTCAGGTTGGCCTGACACCAAATGGTTCGCCATACACACCTCCCTGTAGTGTCAAAACTCCTAGAACCAACCACTCCCCCATGGTGTAGTATCCTACCCATCCACTGATGCGCTACGGTGCCTCATCAGGGGTATAAAACACAACATAAATGCAACAGCAATAGAACAATATAACATGAAAAAATATTGGACCTACATGTCATTTATAAAAACATGGGTAGCTTTGATTGTGCCTGTTTTGTTTTACAAGGAATACTTTAGTTGGTTATATACATTCAAAGACAGGGCGATGGATGATGGACACATTGTAATTCCAAAAGCAACAAGACCAACATTTTGCAGTAGGTGCGAAATTCAACGGTGGAATAAGATGCCTTGATATAAGACTCGAGGAAAGTAGGCTCAGGAGAAACATTTGATAATATATTTTTACAGAAAGGAGAGTGAAAGTGGGCACTAAATCAGGCTATATTCCATAAGTGAAAGTGGGCACCATCAGTCTCCCACTAAATCAGGCTATATTCCATAAGTGAAAGTGGGCACCATCAGTCTCCCACTAAATCAGGCTATATTCCATAAGTGAAAGTGGGCACCATCAGTCTCCCACTAAATCAGGCTATATTCCATAAGTGAAAGTGGGCACCATAAGTCTCCCACTAAATCAGGCTATATTCCATAAGTGAAAGTGGGCACCATCAGTCTCCCACTAAATCAGGCTATATTCCATAAGTGAAAGCTCTTATTCATGTTTTCTCAAATTTCTGCTTGTGAATGGGTGAGTAGGTGAGTGCGAGAACGAATGGCTTGAATAATGGATGGGTGAGCGCATGAATGCATGGCTGCATGAATGATGATTGCATGCATTGAAGTTATCTTTTTGTCCATGTACATCTTCATCCATCCACTGGATCGATCTCTTATTCATTCACTCACCCTTCCATCCGAACTCACCGTTCTCGAGGAAGCACTTCCACTTTTAGAAAACTCAAGATATTGGCTTTGCCAAAGCTTGTTAAATATGTTATCACTTTTTCAAAGCCATATATTTTTAAATGTGGTATTATTATCAATTACAACAGCATAGACAGTATTCAATAGGAAATTACTTTTCAATGCCGCTGTCAATGTAGGCTGTCAATCCTCCTTGTGCACTTAACCATAAGCCCCTCCCCTTACCTATGACTCTGCCTTTCTCCTTTTCTCCAAGCTATAAACTTTTTTGCCCATCCAACAGTTTCACCCTCCACACATGCAGACTCTGTTATTCCTACTCCATTTGTCTTGATTTCTTTCTAATATTTCTTTAATTACATATCATTACTGGTTGTTCTTTTTTACTTTAATATCTGTCTGTGCAAAGCTCCAGCACCCAGAAGCTGAAGGAACCCCGACACGCCAGGCAGCACCCATAGCCAGGACAGCAAATACTCAGGCTGGAAAGGGACTGCCTTGAGGTGTTGGGGCCCAGATGATCTCATGTGTACTTCCTACAAGATACACACACAACAAATAACTTGGTTTAATAGTCAAATTCACAACCCCGATCATTTATAAGCAAGAAAGATAAATTCCTACAACTTCTCAGGAAACTGATTTTAGCCTATTTTCTCTTGCTGGAAAGATTACGTTGTATTGGTCAGTGACAGCCCTTGAGCTGATCCTAGTTATAAAGTATACCTTTAAGAAGGTCAAATGCTGTCCCGCAATCCTCCAGTAACATCCTCCAAAGCAAAAAGCAGGAATTGAGGGAAGACGTCGATCACCAGAAAACAAGTGCACTGTGGTCTAATTCCCCAGTAAAGCACTCACAGGAAATGACTTGTTGGAAATGAGTGTCTATAACAACCTGTGGTTCTGCACATGTTCCCCATCCAATCAATAATTTATTGCACAGGCTAAGATCAATAGTAAAGAAGCAACCACCATTTTGTAGCATCATGGTGCCTAGTCTAGCTCCCCAGCAAGGTACAGCTCAGGGAAAGGCACCTCTAATAACCAGCCATGTTTTAAGACTTGAATTAACACATCTTGCAAATGAGCTGTCTAGTTTAGTCTTTGGCCAACAAGAGATAGACAACCACACAATGTTCTGTCCGTCCTTAACTTCCAACTTCATCCTACATACTATCTGTAAGACAATACCCTTTTGCGTTGTCCCCCGCCCACTCTTTTCTAGATTTTATTGCTGTGCCGTCCAGTGCATGTGCTCTGACCTCTAAAATGTGTACAACTGGCTAATCCTTGATTAACTTATTTAACTTACCAGTAAGTCCCTAGTAAGTGGTATCTTGTTTACCAAGGGGCTGTAAGTTAAATGTCATTAGTAGACTGCAGCACTTATTGTGCCATCACTAAAGTGACTACGTAAAACATGACTCTAGGCCTGACACAGAATCCTAGATGGCAGTTTTAAAACTCCCATTTTGACCTGTTAAAAACCACCCTTCTGACAGGCCTAAACCTTCCTTTTAAATTCTTAAAAGTCACCCCTAAGGTAGGCCCTAAATGCCCATAGGGCAGGATGCATGATATTTAAAGAGTAAGACATATGCACTTATGTTTTACATGTCCTGGCAGCAAAAACTCTCCAAAGTCATTTTCACTGCAGCAAGACTGGCTCTCCCATAGATTAAAGCACCTTATAGTGCATAGGCTCAGTTTGGAAATAGATAGAACCATGGTTCGAAGGCTCAAATTAATAGGAATTTAAAATTCAACCTGATGGTCAAGTCAGATTATAAATTACTATTATGAAAATACCACTTTTAGAAAGTTGGTATTTTCCTGCCTAAATCCTCTAGTAACCTTTTCAAAGTTAATTGCCAACTATCACCTGGCAGCTGCTGGGAGGTGTGAATGGCTCCCAGGAAAGCTAGCAAAAGGGTTGTGGCTGCGAGGAGGTGTGACCTCCCCCTGATAGGATGGCCTAGGGATGTGCACACCAACTACACAAGCTTCAAAGGGACAGCCCCTGTCACAGGCAGATGTAACTCACACCTAGGCCTGCTCCTGCCGTTGTCCAAGTAGCCAGAGTGGCACCAATCCCAGTGGGGTGAAACCTGTTCCAGAACTGGGTTGCAGGGGGAGTTCCTTATTTCCATAGAACCAGCACAGCTGTGTGCCCAGAGCTCTGACCAGGGAGAAAAAGAGTCTGTCATGTTAGATTTTGGCGGCACAGGGCACTGTGGGATTATTTAGGGCCCAACCCACAGGAAATTATGTCAAAGTGGGTATGGCTGCCCCTGGGAACTTTTTTCCTATCTGACATGGAATTTTCTACACACAAGCTAGTGGCAGGTATAAAAGTGACCCCCGCCCCCGGGATACCTTCTTCAAAACACTGATGAACCCGAGGAAGACTGACAAAGAAGGACTGTACTTCCTGAGCCCTTCAAAAGAGGACTGCACCTACTGTAACATGTGGAGAGAAACCCGAAGGGCTGGGCCTGCTCCCACTTGAACCCAGAACTGAGTAGAGTTGACTCCAAGGGGTAGCTGGCTAGCTTCTGTTATGCTACATGGACCCAAAAGCTACAAGAAGTCCACCTTCCTGAAGAACCCAGCTGACCAGTTCCAACTGGACTGGCCCTGGACTCTGCTGGTGGCTTCCCCTGGAAAGAGTCCTGACCTCCAAGTAGTGTCCCTGAGGTCCTGGGACCATTGGATAAGTGTCAGAGTGCACTTCTCCTGCCTAACTCTAAAGACTGGGACTAAGTCCTAAGGTAGAAACCTTCACCGGGCGAAGGCACCAAACAGTACCCAGCTGGCGAGAGATCTTCCTGGGGCGCACTTTTTGAATTTCTCATGCTCAGATCTTTCCCTCCAAAAGTCAATTACTTCAACAGGACTTCACCCAATGGCCATCTGGCCTCGTGTAACCCATCTCTACCACAGCCGGCTGCCTAGCCCCACTGAGGATTTTCGACTTCTGTTCCATAGACTAAGTCAGAAGGTAAAACATTTAACGGGACTGAACCTGGTACCTGCTCCATCAAAGTCGACCTTTGCTATTGGTGCTTTGGGCTCTTTGGAGCTAGGAACCTAAAACTCTAAAAAAATCATACCTCCAGTTCCCTATATCAGATTTGTGTTATTTTGGTAACTGTTTTTTATTGAAATGTGTACTATTTTTATTGTGTTTTCAACGTATTAACCCAAACTAATAATCCACTTTCTCACACTATCTTAGGCAAGGGATGACAATTCCGATTGCTGCCACAGAACCTCAGAATGTCTATTTTTTCCAAGCAGAAGTCATGAAAATGCTGGATTTTCAGCATAAGCTCTACCTGGATGTACACAGGAAAGACTTCCAGGGGCATACATCTTCAAGTCCATTTAATAATATAACTGACCTCTAGGAATCTTGGACAGCATATGTTTCAAACTATTGTAACCCTTCCATCTGGGAGCACTTCCACTGCTATTGAACCAAGGATATGGACATGGTTATGCCACTAGCTCTACCAGGTTTAGATAATGCTACATGGAATGTGGGCGGTATTTCCATTGCCTAGGAATTTCAAGTTACATAGTGCCTGGAACAAGCCTTTAGAATTAACTGCCCACTTTGAATCTCATTCAGTGTGGAGATCTTACATCCAGTTTGTCAAGGCAACTGTGCAAAAAGACTTTAGTACCAATTCTAGCACTTCAATCAATCAAGCATTTGTATAGCGCGCTACTCACCCGGAGGGTCTCAAGGCGCTAGGGGGAGGGGGGTCCGCTACTGTTCGAACAGCCAGGTCTTGAGTTGCTTCCTGAAGGAGAGGTGGTCTTGGGTCAGGCGGAGGTGGATGGGTAGGGAGTTCCACGTCTTGGCAGCCAGGTAGGAGAAGGATCTTCCTCCCGTTGTGGTTCTTCGGATGCGGGGGACGGCGGCGAGGGCGTGGTTGGTCGATCGTAGCTGGCGGGTGGGAGTGTAGAAGGTCAGACGGTCGTTGAGGTATCTGGGGCCTTGGTTGTGGAGAGCTTTGTGTGCGTGGGTGAGGAGTCGGAACGTGATTCTCTTGCTGACGGGGAGCCAGTGCAGGTCTCTCAGGTGTCCGGCGATGTGGCTGTGTCGGGGGATGTCCAGGATGAGTCGAGCTGAGGCGTTCTGGATGCGTTGGAGTCTTTTCTGAAGTTTGGCTGTGGTTCCGGCGTAGAGGGAGTTGCCGTAGTCCAGTCGGCTGGTGACGAGGGCCTGGGTGACCGTCTTCCTGGTTTCGGTGGGGATCCACCGGAAGATCTTCCGCAGCATGCGTAGGATGTTGAAGCAAGACGAGGAGACGGCGTTGACTTGTCTGGTCATTGAGAGGGAGGAGTCCAGGATGAAGCCCAGGTTGCGTGCGTGGTCCGTTGGTTTGGGTGCGTTGCCCAGGGCAGGGGGCCACCAGGAGTCGTCCCAGGCGGAGGGTGATGATCCTAGGATGAGGACTTCGGTCTTATCTGAGTTCAGTTTCAGGCGGCTGTTCCTCATCCACTCGGCTACGTCCTTCATCCCTTCATGTAGGTTGGTTTTGGCGGTTGTGGGGTCGTTGGTGAGGGAGAGGATCAGCTGGGTGTCGTCGGCGTAGGAGATGATGTTGAGGTTGTGTTGGCGTGCGATGGCTGCGAGGGGGCTCATGTAGACGTTGAAGAGGGTGGGGCTGAGTGATGATCCTTGTGGTACGCCGCAGATGACTTCGGTGGCCTCGGAACTGAACGGGGGAGGCGGACTCTCTGGGTTCTTCCGGCGAGGAAGGAGATGATCCACTCCAGTGCCTTCTCTTGGATTCCGACGTTGCACTAGGGTGCGGTGGCAGACTGTGTCGAACGCTGCGGAGAGGTCCAGGAGGATGAGGGCCGCTGTTTCCCCGTTGTCGAGCAGGGCTCGGATGTCGTCGGTGGCTGCGATGAGGGCGGTCTCGGTGCTGTGGTTGGCCCGGAAGCCGGACTGTGAGTGGTCGAGGGATCCATTCGTCTCGATGAAGGCGGCCAGTTGTCTGTTGACGGTCTTCTCGATGACTTTGGCAGGAAAAGGAAGGAGCGAGATGGGGCGGTAGTTTTTGAGGTCGGTGGGGTCCGCTGACGGTTTCTTCAGTAGGGCGCAGAGTTCGGCGTGCTTCCAGCTCTCTGGGAAGGTGGCGGTGTCGAAGGAGGTGTTGATGATGTCCCGGAGGTGGGGTGCGATGACGGCGTCGGCCTTGTTGAAGATGTGGTGAGGGCAGGGGTCGGTTGGTGATCCGGAGTGGATGGAGTTCATCGTGCGGATAGTGTCTTCGGTGTTGATCGGGGTCCAGGCTCGGAGGGTGGAGGTGGGGGACGTTGGAACGGTTGTAGGGTACGTCGGCTGTGTGCTGAAACTGTTGTGTATGTCTGCGATCTTGCTGTGGAAGAACGAGGCGAGCGAGTTGCAGAGGTCTTGCGAGGGGGTGATGTCGTTGTTTCCGGCGCTGGGGTTCGAGAGCTCTTTGACGATGATGAAGAGTTCCTTGCTGTTGTGGGCGTTGTTGTCCAGTCGTTCCTTGAATGCGGTTTTCTTGGTGGTGTGGATCAGCTGGTGGTGTTTTCGGGTGGCGTGTTTGAGGGTGGTCATGTTGTCTGCAGTCGGGTCTCTGCGCCATGCTTTCTCGAGGGCCCGGCAGTTCTTCTTGGATTTCTTGAGTTCGTCGGTGAACCAGGGTGCTTTCTTGTTGCCGGGTCTGATTGGGGGGGTCTTCAATGGGGCGAGGATGTCAGCGCAGTTGGTGATCCATCTTGTGAGGTTGCTGGCGGCTTGGTTGGGGTTCGTTGAGCTGGCGGGAGGGTTCTGGCTCAGGGATGTGGTGAGTTGGTCGGTGGTGATCTTGTTCCAGCTTCTGCGCGGGAGCTGTTGCGGGTGGTGGTGCGTGGTGGTCCTGCTGAAGCTGAAGTGGACGCAGCTGTGGTCTGTCCAGTGGAGTCCGGTGGTGTGGCTGAAGGAGATGTCCTTGCTGGAGGAGAAGACGGGGTCAAGCGTGTGGCTGGCGTGGTGTGTGGGTGTGGTCACCAGTTGCTTGAGTCCGAGGTTGGCGAGGTTGTCCAGCAGGGTGGTGGTGTTGCGATCGTTGTTGTTCTCTAGGTGGAAGTTGAGGTCCCCAAGGATGATGTAGTCGGCCGAGAGGAGGGCGAGCGGGCTGATGAGGTCGGCGATGTCTTCGCTGAATTGTGTGCGTGGTCCTGGGGGTCTGTAGATGAGGGTGCCTCTGAGGGTGGTCTTGGGGTCGGTGTGTATCTGGAAGTGCAGGTGTTCGCCGGCTGTGAAGGTGTCGTCGGAGTTGGTCGTAATGCGGATGGTGTTCTTGTGGACGATGGCGATGCCTCCTCCGGTCTGGTTGGCGCGGTCCTTTCGGGTGATCTTGTATCCGTCCGGGATGGCGATGGCGATGTCGGGCGCTGAGGAGGCGTTCATCCATGTTTCCGTGAGGAAAGCGACGTCTGGTGATGTGGAGTCGAGCAGGTTCCAAAGTTCCACGGCGTGTCTGTGGACGGAGTGGGTGTTGAGCAGGATGCACTTCAGGTGGTTGCTGCTGGTGCTCGGCGTGGCGGGTGCGGTGCAGGTCCGGAGGCAGGAGAACTTGCAAGATTGGCAGGCGAAGGGTCCGTGGGTGCGTCCTGGGGTGGCACGGTGGCAGCCGGGGATTCGGCCGGTGTTGAGTGCGTTGAGGGTGGCGGTGTCGTAGGTCCGGTGGGTGGGTTGGCTGCTGCGGGGGCCAGGGGTTCTGGCGCTGGGCGCGGTCCAGTCGCGGACGGGCGCAGACGGGCTTGCCTTAGGCGCGCCTTCGGCGCGCCAGCGGCGCGGCCGCGCAGCGGCCGCCATTTATGGGGAGGTGGGAGGGAGGAGCAGCTGGGAGGCGGGAGGCAGGGGCAGCGAATGGGCAGTCAGGGGGGCGGGGCCGCAGGGGACGCAGCGGCGGGAATGGCGAGAGGCAACGGGGGTACAGAAGGAAAAAAAGGGGCGAGAAAACAGACAAATGCGGGCACAGTACAAAAGGGGCAACGGGGGTACAGAAGGAAAAAAAGGGGCGAGAAAACAGACAAATGCGGGCACAGTACAAAAGGGGCAACGGGGGTACAGAAGGAAAAAAAGGGGCGAGAAAACAGACAAATGCGGGCACAGTACAAAAGGGGCAACGGGGGTACAGAAGGACAAAAAAGGGGCGAGAAGACAGACAAATGCGGGCACAGTACAAAAGGGGCAACGGGGGTACAGAAGGACAAAAAAGGGGCGAGAAAACAGACAAATGCGGGCACAGTACAAATGGGGCAACGGGGGTACAGAAGGAAAAAAAGGGGCGAGAAAACAGACAAATGCGGGCACAGTACAAATGGGGCAACGGGGGTACAGAAGGAAAAAAAGGGGCGAGAAAACAGACAAATGCGGGCACAGTACAAATGGGGCAACGGGGGTACAGAAGGAAAAAGGGAAGGGCGTTCTTACCAGCAGCAGCGGGCGGAAACACAGGCAGAGCTGTGTGGCGGGGGGAGCGACCTACCTGGCAAGGTCAAGGGTCGCTCTCCTCACCGCGCAGCGGCCGCCATTTATGCAACACAAACACAGTTATGCAACACAATAGAGCGCACAATGGACATGTCGATCAATTGGAGGTACAATGGCTTCATGAGTTAGTGTTTTGCAGCAGAAGTGACTACAGTGTGGTGGGCTCAGTCTCAGGGCAGCATTTGCTTCCATTGCCATGGGAGATGGCATAAGCACAGGAAATCAGAGATGCACAAATTTTGCCCAGGGTGGGGGAAAACTACTCTGGACAAATAGAAGAGGTTTCCCCATCACGTACAAAGGTTTCATGGAAGGGGCAGGAAAAGCATACATGCAGTCACATTTCTCAACAGTGGTCCATTACTACCAGTGCTAATAGGAAGCAGCTACTCTGGGTAAGTGAATACCTGCCCTTATAGCTATTGTTTTCCGGCACAGCAAATGCCGCTGCATATGTGAAGGTAAGCAAGATTGGAAAGCCAAGCATACTTTTTATGATCTCACAAGAAGCCGACAGGAGTGCTTTTTACACCTTCACTCTTCTCCTTATGTGTAACTAATGCATACCAAGTGGTGGTGGCAGCTTCACAGAATGTTCTACCAGTGAAAAGTTTCAGGTCTCTCTGTGATCCAATGATACCATCTTGATTGCTAACACTCAGTGCGGCACAGGTACACTAAGATGCAGCAGGGAAATTTTGTGCCCTAAACAATCCTAACAAATACAAACAAATCAAAATGGTGGTTTTTGATTTAGAACACCAGAGAAGTAATAAAGGGTCTTTTACTTTTGATGGTGCTTAGCTGGAAGAAATGCTCATGCTCTGGTACCCTGGAACAACATTGTTCAGTAATCTTGGATCAAAATACAGCATCAAAGGACCAATCTAGAAATCAGAGACAGGGTACAATATGATCCAATGTTTTGCCTGGAGTTCTGGAAACAAGGTTTCAGTACATTGTGATAGGACAATCTAATAAAAATTGGGATGTTGAGTAGCATTTTAAGTATTTGAATCCATGGAAATGATAAAAATGCAGTTAAGAGGTCCACAAGAGAGAATATTTTGGAAACACACAAATATTTTCCCAAGACACCTCTAGAATCAGGTGTAGCCTTTAAACCTATACCATTATCTGGTCTTGTGAAGAAGCTCTGCAGCACCAGATGGGAGAGACATCTGACCAGGACCTTGTGTTGCTGGTCCCCTCAAGGCTTGGCTCAAGCCTAGCAACTGGAGATGCTGTGTTGGAGGATCCCTCAAGGAAGAGAATGTGCCCAAGAGCAACAAGAATTTACCAAACACCATATTGGCCATTGTCAAATTGAACATCAATAATGTTACTAGAGAGATAACGCGTTAGAACTATCAAAGGTTTATGCCACTTGATTAATCCTTTGACTATTGAATATATTTATATGTGTATTTGGTATTTCTATAGCCTGGACCTATCCAAAAGGCAGAGGAGAGCTGTACAGTGACAAAGGCAAAGATACAATCAATACATAACTGGAGAGGTGGCTGGTTTCTGGGAGCAGAAGGAAACGAATACTACATCATGACACAGTGTTCTATAGAGAGGTGTGTCTTCAATTCTCTGAATTTGTAGCAGGGTTGGGGCATTCCTGATAGATACAGGGATGTTGTTCCAGATCCTGGTGCATAGATGGAAGTCTGTTGCATTGTTTTTGCTTTTTTATTGACCTTCTTTGCATCAGGTCTGACTGTAGGCACACTGAGAGCCACTAGACATTGTGAGCTTGTCAGCCATATATGGAGGTGTTGGTCTTGATGGCTTTGTAAATGATGCAGCTGATTTTGAGGCTGGAGCGGACGGGCAAGAGGAGCTGGTGCATTTCCCTCAGGATAGGGGTGATGTGTTCATATTTCTTCAGGTCCTGGGTGACACATGCTACAGTGTGTAGGATGTCCTTTAAGAAAGCCTTTGTGTGAGACCATGTAAGAGCATTACCACCATCCAGTCACGTTCTGGGAGGAATGGTTTCCATGTCTTTAGTAAAGAGAGGTGGCATCAGGCAATCTTTGCTTTCTTGGCAATGTGTTTCGTGAGGTTGTAATTGATGTCCAGGATGAATCCAAGTGACTTTGCATAGGGCGAAAGTTGGTGGTTAAAGCTGTCAAGGTTCCTGCCATTGATCCCATTTGCACTTCTTCCTGTATGTTGTTATTGGCAAATAACATGAATTCATTCTGGCCTAGTTGGGTTGATCTTTAGGTAGGTCTGGATAGAATTTAGGCAATGTTTGAGGCATCGAATGTCTAGAGTGGAATAGACCATCAAGTAGAGCTGTGTTTCATCGGGGTGTTGGTGAATTTTGATATGTTTTGTGTGAATAGGGCCCCAAGGGTCGCCACTTAGAAAATGAAGATGATGATGGATAAGACTGAACCCTGGGAGACTATGCTGTTTATAGACATCTTCTGGGACATGGAGGTGCCCTTGTGAACAACTCATGCAGCGAAGGAGTCAGTTTATACCCAAATCGACACATCGGCCTGGCATGGAGAGAGTAGATGGCCTGTCATCAAAAGTTACATGTGCAAGGTGGACACCAGAAAAGAGAGAAACATGGATAAAAAGAAACAACTCAACTAAAGACACCCGAAGACACTGCAAAACATAGTATCTTGTAGTTAGCTGGAATGAGTGATGTGCAACTTCATTCTCAAGATTATCTCTCAAACCCATAATATCTGAGAGAATGCTGAATGCTGGCTGCTGCCATAGTTGCTGTCTGCCTCTAGCCATGATCACAGCAAATAAGACACTGGCCAGATACATCCTGTACACATGTGGCTGACAGAGGCCCTGCAGCACTTTGTTAATTGTTCTTGGGGTAGGATGGTGTTCTGTCCATTGTTGTGGCATTTTTCTGCCTTCTTCCAAGGCTAGGCCTACAGAGGTCATAGTGAGCCAGTTGTTTTGGCATCATGAAATGTCTGACAATGCAGTATGTATAATGGCGCATCTTGCAGTGAAAGTGGGGCCACTAAGGGATCTAAGTGCCGATTTAAACTACTTATTGGAGTTTAATCTGGGACTCTTGTTGAAGCAATAGAATCAATGGTATTTTTTCCTGCATAAGTAGTACTGGTAGCAGGAGATTCAGCCACTACAGTTGACTAGTTTGTAGTAATGAGAGCTCCATATCATATGTTAGACCTAAAGGAGTCTTTATTGTGGATGCAAATTCTCCTTTTCTTTTTGAACTGTATCATAAGAGGTTTTAACATTTGCACTGGGTTTTAGTTCTTAGGTGAGTGATATGTGTATTTACACATTAATGTGGAGTTAATGGTTTGAGGTTTATTTGTCTGTCTTGAACAAAAGGCTACAGTAGCAAAATATACTCTTGTTCAGGCTCAGCCAATCACATTTAGTGAAAACACTTTATACACAGACACAAGATCGACAAATGCGAATATCATTTGTTGTCCCTCTGGATCAAAATTGTATTCTCTGTTTAGAATAAACAGAAAGATGCAGTTGAGGCACCAGACATTTATTCCCACATTCATGCCAACACAAACCACAACCATTTTGTAGCACTGCGTCTCTTTTGCATGAACTGCAAACAATGATCCTCCACATAGGATCCTCCAGTGACGCACCTCCTCACCTTGCCCACATATCCCTGCGGAGCCGCCACATTCTCTGTACCAGTCGCCCCACAATCCCACCGCAGATGTGCGCATCCAGGTGAAGACTTTCTTACTCTCCATCTTCTTTGAAGGCACAATAAAACATCTTGCACATCAGCTGTCTGACATTACAGTTGCTGATAAATGGTGTAAGGCTGCTCAATGTCCTGCCTACCGCTTCTGACGCCTTCTTTTGTTTCTTTCGTTTCACTGTCCTTTTAAATCTCTCTTTTGTTATGTATTCACAATTGTAGCCTGCTTCTTCAACCTCATTTGCTTTTATTTGGGATTCATGCATTTTTCTCTTCTATATATATTCAGCAATATATAAATATGTTAAGCAGCATATACATTTGTTGATGCTTCGTTTTACAAATACTTAATGGTTTAATGGTTTTCCTCTTCTCATTTTATCATTGAGGCTGTCAGAAAGGATACTTAGTCAATTTTAGAGCCTAAAACACAAAGATGTGGCAAGTTTAAGCCTAAGATTTCAATACATTTATAATGTTTTTAGATTGATAAAAAACCCTAGGACTAGGCATCAAAAGCTGTAAAAATCACATTTTTCAGTATGCTCCTAATCCTAAGCCAGGACATTTTCCATTATCAAAAAAATGATTCCACTTTACGCTGAAGGTTAATGTGCAAATGTGCCTTCATTTTTTTCACTCTATTTAGAAAACGTTTTTGTGTTGGGTAAATCTGTTCTCCTGTTGGGACTTTTCCAAATGCAGTTTCATCCTAACAGTATCATTGTTACCAATACAGCTCTATTCTAGAGAAGGTTGGGACTAATTCTGTAATACTGTGTGTTTAGGTCTCGCCTAGGCAGTGCTTGCGCTGTCTCTTCGAGACATGCTGTATTCAGGATATGGGCATGAAGCTCCGCCCACTTTCCCGCACATCTTTTTAATTGGCTCCTGTTACTGTCCTTTGTAAATGGTGGCTTTTCATTGGTCAATAGGCTTAGTAGTCCTTCCTTAGTACCGCCTTTTCTCTTGTTGTAACCTCCCATGAGGACTGCCCCTGTGTTGTTACTCGGTATGTTTTAATTACAGGCTCGAGCACTATTTTGTTAAATCCCTTTCTCCTGCCTGCTGTTGAAGGCAGGACATGTTCTCCCCAATGCTTTTCGTTTTAATTTATTAATTTAACAAGCGCGGCACACCACAGCTCCAATAATGGCAGCCGACCTTTTCTTTTTTTAATTTGCAGCTCGACGGACTCGGCTGCATGCCTTTTTTTCAGTGTCTTTACTTTTCTTACAATAGCGGCACACCCTCCTTTAGCTTTAAACATCGTAAGCTAAAATGGGGTGCAGCGATTGCTTCAAAAGTAAAGAAATAGAAAAATAAATGCATCCCCTTGCCTTTTTTTCTCTATTTCTTTACTTTTGAAGCAATCGTGCCACCTGCACTTTAGTTTAAGATGCTTAAAGCTAATACGCTGGTGCCGCCACTGTAACAAAATTTAATAAACAGAAAAAATAATGTGCGGCCGCCATTTGTTTTCTATTTGTTCACTTTTGTAGCAATGACGGCACCTGAACATTAGTTTTAAATATCTTAAGCTAAACTGTGGTTGCCGCGATTGCTTCAAAAGTAAAGAAATAGAAAAAACCCTTTTGTTCTAATGTTTTACTTTTGAAGCAATTGCGGCACCTGCACTTTAGCTTAAGGTGTTTAAAGCTAAAGCGCGGGTGCTGCCCCTGTAACAAAAGTAAATAAATAGAAAAAAAGCATGCGTCCGCCATTTGTTTTCTATTTCTTTACCTTTGTAGCAATGGCGGCACCCGCACTTTACCGTAAGATGTTTAAAGCTAAAGCGCCGGGGCCGCGATTGATTTGCAATGCAATAGCTCTCGCATTACTGAAAGTTTGAGCTATTGGCGTTGCATTATTATTAGCAACGCCAATAGCTCAAACTTTCAGTAAATTTCTGTTGCATTACAAAATCTTGTTTTCTATATGTTTTTCCTCATTTAAAGGTGCAGCTATAGCTCCAGCTTTCTGCGCTTCATAACAGGCACGGATTTCTGTGCAGTGAAGTAGTATTACCACATTATTGATGCTGTAGTACCACTGCTCTAAATATAAAAGTTATGGTAAATGTTAAATGAGTGGAAATTCACTAACTCTGATTTGTTTTTCAAGGGCAGCTGATTTCTAGTTGCACATATTTTGTATGAAAGACTTAGTTAATATAGGTTATTATTCGCAAAGTTACAACTTTGCGGGTGTTACATTCCCTTACCTTCCCTTGGGACATCATGTTCACAGAGGAAAATCTGCCCCATGCGTGGATGTTTCGTGGTTGCAGTCTTCATCAGTGAACGCTAATATCTGATGCTTTTTGTTCAGTGAATCAGGGACTGTTATTTACTTTCCCAGAAAACATTTGTTATGCACTGAAGTGGATTGGCGTGCCATGCATTTTGGGAACCAAGCCTTACAAGGATGCTTATAGTACACACCGTGTTGTTATGGCTGCACTCACCTGATGGGATTGGCTATCTTGAAACACCTAAGCAGATTTTCAACAACAAATAGAATTGTGACCTTTAATGGCTAATGGCCTCTTGCCATTTCAAATATGTTTTTATAAATTTCACATCATATTTTTGATGTAATGCAAGTCATAATGCGACGCATTCCTGTCCTTGTCCCAGCGCTGATGCCATTTTGGCCGCCTAGCTCCAACACAGGCATCCTTGCACATGGCGCAAGGCTGCCTCCGTTGCATGCAGGATTGTTTTTGTGCAGTAAGGGACACCCTCCTCCATAAAAAACAATCCTGAGAGGCAAATGTCTCTTTCTATGTGCGCTGCAGAAAGAAGCACACATAGAAAGAAGAAGTAACAAGGAGAAATAAAGATATTTCTCCTCGTAACGCCTCCCCTGGGAAGGCAAATCTTTTTGGCTCATTCCCAGGTCTACCAGTTCTGGTAAATCTGGGAATGCGTCAAAAACTATGCAGCGTCCATGGAACACCTCCTTGGAGCAGAGTAAGGCAACGCAGCGATATTCGCTGCGTTGCTTTACTCGAGATTTACGAAGCCACTCAGGGCGACGCAAGGTGGCCTTGCGTGGCTTCATAAATCTCATTTTTGAGTTGCATCGCTCTTGCACCGCTTTGCGTAGTGCAAGAGCGATGCAACGTGGCTCATAAATATGCCCCCAGGTATACATTAAACTCTGAAAGGGAATGTGTGTGAAGAGCAGCGTCCAACAGCAAACTCTCCACTCAGGTCTGCATGACCAACAGGTTCTGCCTACAGTCCACCTTCTGCCAATTGTACCCATAGTCAGCATCACATTGCTTGCTTAGGTAGTAAAAATCTCTACATTTTTTAATGATGGGGGATGGTGTGGTTTGCAGACAGCAGAAATGACTGACTTGACTCCCCGCATCAGCTCCTGCCTGAACTTTTCAATAGTTAGGGCATAAATGCACATGTTGCTGAAGGAGCTCAAGACGATGAGCATGTTGGCTAGCATCCTGACCACATTCACCGGGTGGTAGAAATTGTATCGGTTGACTGGAGGGTAGGTAAGCCGCTCCACTACTTTGATGACCATCTTTGGAAGCCAATGGCCCAGGAAAGAGATGGTGATCAAAGCAAGAAGCATGATTGACCGCCTACGTCGGGCCATCTCTGGGTCATCCTGACTTTTGTTGGCTACTGCACTCTTTAACCCTTGGCGGACCCTTGTTGTAATGACAATGTTCCACACAGTCAGGCCATTGGTGAGCATTAGCGAGACGAGTGGGATCACAATCCAGACAGTTGTCTGGAAGTGGTCGTAGACGGACAAGATGGGGATCTTACTCAGGTCTTTTCGAATGGTGCAAATGTCCATTGATGTCCCATTGGGCCCCACAGTTGGGACTGGTACATAGATCCAGAACGTAGGCATAGCCATTAGAAAGGCACCAGTGTAGACGCAAAGTATCACTCGTTGCGTGTTCTTGGCGGTGCAGTACACAAGCTTCAGTTTACTGCAGCACACAATGACATACCGGTCAAAGGTGAAAGCCACGGTGAGCCAAGTGAGAGAATACACACATGTGAAGTAGATCCAGTTGCTGACCCCACAGGAAGGCTTTGGCCACCACAGTGAGATGTTGACATAGAAGTAGAAGATATCTCTGAAGACCGTGACCACAAGAATCAAGAGGAAGTTGGCTACGGCCAGTGCCACAAGGTAAAAGATGATAGATTTAGAAAGGTCCAGTTTTCCCTTCCAGAAGACGGCTATCGTTAGTATGCTAGCTGATTGAGGAATGGAAAGAAAAACATTAATTAAGCATATAAAAATAGTGACATATATAGCATACTCAAGATCATTGTCATTTAATAAAGTATACTATTTATTTATTGCAGGCAGTGTTTTGGTACAGTGAAAACTCTCTGGAGCCTAGTTTGCTTATGACATGCCTAGTAAGCCATGTTGCATGGTGGCATGGGGCATGCTGCCTGCATAACATTTTCAGTAGTGGAGTGCAATGTTTCTTTTGTATCATCTTTTACTTGTAACCCTTCTGAGGGCTTTCGAGTCCCATCTGTATCAGGGAACCCCGCTATATGCTACAGTAAGAGAGCCAGTCAGCCATGTATGAATCCTATGTGGAGGCACAGGTGACATAACAATTAGTAATATAAGTTGGGATGATTACTGTAAGACATTGGGTTATTGGTAGATAAGGGTGGAAGCCCCACTCAAATTATAAACACTATATTTCAGGGTGATCCACAAATGTCACTATATAAACCTGTGCTTAAACCCCTGGTAGCTTGGCATAAAGCAGTCCTGCTTAATTAACTTGGAGGCAATGTGTAAAGTATTTATGCAGAACTCAAACAATAATTGTGAGAACACAACACATTAAAAACCCTAAACCAATTTAGAAAAATAAAATATCTTTTAGTAAATAAAATGATACCACAACGACAATAATCACATAAGTAGAACTGGAGTTATGAGTTTTTCAGGGTTTAGCTTTAAGTAGGGCCATAAAGCACAAAGCACAAACTGCCACACACAGGTATCTGGTCGCACTGGACAGGGTCAAAGTCACAAGTTCAAGCCATCCGCGATGGAGTGTAGGTTGGATGTGAAGTGTTTACCTTCTCAAAGACCAAGTCCACATGAGGAGTTTCAGCCGGATCTTCGCTTTGGCGAGAGCTGTGAGGAGGCTGTTGTCAGTGTAAGAAACACGTCATTGTAGGAGCTTCGCATTGGCAGGAGACGTGAAGAGCAGGTCTCCATCAGAACTTTGCATTGGTGGCAGACGTGGCAGTCGTTGCTGATTCGAGGAGCCCACTCGCGACTAGCTCCAAACTTGTTTATTTTCACCCTTAATTCAGTTTTGCAGCAGGAGGAGTACAGTCAGATGCCAGCCAAGGGCCCAGTATGTGCGGGCACCTCTTGGGGGTTAGGAATCACTCCAGCAGAGGCCAGCAGCAGGGCTCAAGTAGTTAAAACTGTGCTGGTCAGCTGGGCAGTTGCAGGGAAGGCCTCTAGCAGCTTGTGTCCCTGTAGCTCAAACAGGAGGTCAGCCAACTGACTTTTGGAGTCACTTCTGGGGTTCCCAGGTTCGAGATAGGCATTTCCAGTCTTCCTTCTGCAGAAAGCAGGGCAATCCATCTGCTGAATCTTCCACAGTTCCAGAAGTGTTCTGCCGAGGTGTTCTTAAGTTGGCACTTTTATCTCCAGTGCCAGCCTGTGGGTGGGGGATGCCCAATTTTTTCTAACCTTTCCTGGGTTTGGCTCCAAACTTTCTAGGAAAACAAAGGGCAGGCAGGCCTATGTGTGACCTGCATATGCCAGTGGCAGGACGGACAGCCCTTAGAAGTCAGAAAGGGGGTGGGCAAGCCGTGAGGCTACCCTTTGATGCTCAGGAAGGGCTAAGTATATCCCCCAGGACATCCTGCTCAGGAGAGCAACACCCTGTCCCACATCACACGCCCTTTTGTTCCCATGTCTAGAAGTAATACACAAAACACCAGGAAAGCCATTCACAGTCATGTGACACTGGACACTGGCAGAAAGGCACATTTGATTTAGACGAGAAAATGTGAACTTTCTAAAAGTGGCATTTTCAAAATAGTAACTTAATATCAAACTTTACCATTAAAGAGGATTTGAAATTACAATTCAGTGTTGGAAGAAGCATTTCTCTATCAGTCCCCAAAGAAAGGTTATCATTCATCAAGTGTAATAAGTTAACCCGATTTTAGTCTATGGGAGAGATAACCTTGCAATAGTGAAGAATGACTTTAGGAGTTTTTCACTGACAGGACATGTAAAACTTAACTTTGCATGTCCTACTTTTAACTACCATGAACCCTGCCCTAGGAGTGGTTACGGTCTGATTTAGGAGTGACTTACAAATATTAAAAGGAAGGTTTAGGCTTGGCAAAAGGTTTATTTTGCCAGGTCAAAATGTCAGTTTAAAACTGCACTACAAGCTGCGCAGACATGTTTTACAGTGCTACTTTAGTGGGTGGTACAATGAGTGCTTCAGCCCACTTATAACATGTAATTTACAGGCTCTGGGTACATCTAGTGCCATCTACTAGGGACGTATAAGTAAAGTTTATGTGCCATTTAAGTGTAGGCCAATTTACACTGTTTAGAAGGGAGAGCACAAGCATTTTACCACTGGCTGCCACGGGGAAAAGTGCAGAGTCCTAAAGGCCAACAAAAGCGGGTTCAACAAAAGAAGGCAAATGTCTGGTTTGACCCGGCAGAGAGGCCTGGTGCCACAATCAAGTCAGCCATACACACATTTTTGTGAGTGACCTGAACCTGTATTTCCATCAACATTGAAGACATTGATCTGTGGCCACTGTTGTAAAGGTCTCTCCGAGTTTTTCATTTTTTGGGGGATTCACCTACTGGTAATCTTGAACACTTAGGGGCACATGCATCAAAGGTTTTTGCGAGAGCAAACGGTGCGATTCGCAAAAATCGGCCGTTTGCGTTCGCAAAATGGCCTTTTGCGATGCATGAAAGTGTTGGGGACGCGCAATTTAGGTAATCGCAATTTCTTGCGATTTCCTAAATTGCGATTGCATTTAAGGAATCGCAATTTGCGATTCCTTAAATGCAATGCAAGAAGCACTTTGAAATAGCGATATCGCTATTTGGGGCCACAAATTACTGAGAAATTAAACGGTTCGGTAATTTGCAAAAACTTTGAAAAATGCACTAAAGTGCATTTTTCAAAGTTTCAGGTTACACACACACATGCCCTTGCGGCATGTGTGTGCGCAACATGGGTGCACACCACAATTTCAGGGGTGCAACAGGTTGTCCTTCTGACACCCTTGCACCCTTGAAATTGCATGCGCAATTTGCGACTACCAATTGGTACCCGCAAATTGCGCATGCAATATCCCATTCATTCCTATGGGCCTATAGGCCCATAGGAATGAATGGGAAGCCATTCCTTAATTGCGACTCGCAATTTGCGAGTCGAAATTAAGGAATGTTTATGAATCGCTATTTTTATAGCGATTCCTACATGCATAGGCTTTTGCGAGTCCTTAATTGCGATTCCTTAATAATCGCAATTAAGGACTCTCAAAATTATACCTTGATGCATGTGCCCCTAAGACACTACTATCCAGTGCCCATTATATGTGCTCTTATTGCTACAAAATGTCGAAATTGGCTTAAAACCTGATTGACAGATTTAAGTTTCCTATAAGGCCATAGTATATGGTGCAGAAATAAACTCCTGGCATTGAAAGTTAAATGTAATTTGCGAACTGTACCACCTATTGTGCCATCCATTACAGTGGCAGTGAAACAATGCTTTAGGTCTACCCTGTGTGGCCTATCAGGAGCAGCTTGAACCCTGCTAAAGGACCTGTCAAAATCACCCTTCACAGGTAGGCAAACCTGATTTTTAATATTAAATACCGCTAAGCACACCTTGCTGCCCACAAAGTATGGTGCATAATATTTAAGAGTGGGAAATGTGTGACAATCGAAATGGCATGTTCCGATGGAAGATGACGGTTGGGCACAAAATGGCAGATTCCCGCTAGAGCTCCAGCGCCACCATGCATCTGCTTGGAAAATTTAGCGGACCCCGAGCTCCCCGTTTCAGATCTCAGAAGGATACTGATGCAGAGATAGGAGGGCACCATTTGGTTTCCTTTTGGTGATCCCCGGAGGTGTTTCACTTCGAAGGAGAAGCGGAGCGATGAAGGCGCTCAAGTTGGGCGACTTCCACTACAGTTTCAATGCCACTCGGAGCAATTCCTCAAAAATTCATCAGAACCTGGGCTTACCTCACCCCCTCCACAGTGACTTATGCAGAACAGGAGGACGCCATCTAGGTTCTCTAGTGATTTCACTATATTGGTCCGCAAGGCAGCTGGCTTTTATTCGATGCAACTGTTTACTCAGTGCGGAAATTAAGCTGCTGATGGTTGACTGCATGGCCCCAGATTGCAATGTGAGGCTAGGGGGTCCAGGAGGTGACCCTTTGTTTTACCAATGAGGCTACCATTCTGGCATTACTTGAGGTCACAGCTGCAGGGCTAAGTTAGTAGGCATCCCCTTGAAGTTTTTCTCAATTCTGCAGTTGGCAGTTCAAGTTCGAACTTAATGGCTTGGGCCCTATCTACCCATCAGCAGCAGTTCTGTATTTTGGCCGTGATGTTTTCGCATGGCTGCTTCAATTTTTGACTACTTGCCCTGTTGTGGCCTGTTACAGACTCATTCAGCCTAACAAATGTTGGAGGACCGATGCATAGCATCAGCCACCTATCTGTCCTGATGCAGCTCTATGGAAATTGAGTTATGACTGGAGTACACTGATTTTGATGCCACTAAGAAATTCTGAGAAGTGGTGTTGGAATGGGCATTGACCTTTAAGTTCTTTGAGTCTACTCTTGGCCATTTTTGCTATACAAGGTCTTCAAAAAAATCTGTGTCCACCTTACAGATAACGTCATCTGTACCACTCTGATTGGATCTGTGATATTGCTAGGGGTTATTCCTCATCCAGAGATTGTCCACTCTAGCTCTCCCTGATGTCCAGGGGTAAGACCACCCATCAGCTCCTCCTTACAGACAATGTAGCTGAAAAGTTGAATTCTGCTACCCGTAGCAAGGCGGATGGCACCATGGAAATGTTAATGAGGGATCTTACAAGCATTAAGACTACAATGGGCCTAATGCATGCAGACACCAAGGCTACAGCAGCTGATCTTAAATCCCTGAAAACAGACCTTAGCTCTCTGCATAAATGGCTCGATGAAACGGATCATAGGGTTGAGGCTGTGGATGAACGCCTAACTGTCCTGGAAACTGATCCTGATGCGGGGAGTGAGGTTTGTCACCTTCACAGGAAGTTAACGGAAGTTGAATATAGCAGTTGCAGGAATAAAGTTAGCTTCTTTGGTGTGCCTGAGGATGTAGAGGCTCCCTTTCTGTTTTCATTCCAGAGCTTATGAGGCTGACCTTTATGCCTCAGTTGGAATTCCAGAGAGCACGTTGGATCTGTGATAAGAGAACTACTCAGAGGAATACTTCACAACCAGTAAATGCTTGTTTACTATATCATCAGCAAGCCCGGCAGGTCATTGTAGCAGCCATGAGACATAATGGTCCTTTTCTTTATCATAGAACTAAAGTTTATGCCACTGCTGGTTTCTCACGTGATACTGTGCTTCGTCAGAAGAAATTCTTGCCATTTTGGCTGACTTTGAGGAAACTTGGTATCAGCTATCACTTTCTGGAACCGGCCACTATGCTCCTTACCATTGATGGCAAACATAAAGGAAATTTGAGGAGCCGGACGCTCTTGATCAGTTTTTCTATTCTCTACCTGCAGCAGACATTGAGGTGTCGCAACCGGACCCTGACAGTGTACCACAGTCAAGTTTGAGTTTTCACCTTACCCACCGAGGAGACCCAAGTGATGATATCCTGGAATGTCAGAGGCTGGATTCTGTGCTAAAATGATAGGAGGAGAGGGTGCCTAAAGAAAGATCTGAAGCTGCTGCGAGGGGCCGTGACAAGTCTTGCTCTCCCATCAAACTTTGACTGCTTCTGTCCTTAAGATTTACTTTTTGACTTTGTGGTTTTTGTTCTAGGGATCCTGATGTGTGGTCTCTATGATACTCTCTGTGCATTGGTTAGATGGGCATCTTTTTGGTGCTTTGTGATATTTAGGGGGAGCTGCTTGTGTTTGTGTTTCACCCTTCTCACAGTTGCAAGTTCTGATGGTGTGTCTTCTTGTCTCCTTCATTTTACCCACTTGCTGATGAGCACTGTTATGTATGACCTTGAACTGTGCAGAGGTGGAGAGTTCTGGGTGGAGCTTTGGGGTCTGGAGTGGTCCTTATATGTAATAGAAATGTGTTCCTAGTAGGGGGTGCTGGGTGGCAGAGGATTGGGAGGGTCACTCGCCTGTTTAAAGTAGCTTATATTATTTTATTAACTGGAGCCACATATTCCCTTTTTTTTTTTTTTAGACTATTACATTCTTGCCTTTTAAAAACATTAACTTATATCTGGTGTTTAGCACCTTTGCGGTTTTTGCATACCTATTGTTTTAGACCCACCTGCGCATAAGTTTATAGGCCTGTACGTGTCATTGTTGTATTCTTTCTCAATTTAATACTAGTCTATCACCCTCACATTGTGAATAGCTTAGATCTGCCCTTGATTCATATCATTGCCACCACAGCTAAAAAAGATTGCACGTGCTATCCCTTAATGTTAATGGCCTTACACATTACATTAAGAAGAAGAAGGAACTGTCTTACAGTGCCTAGAAATTTCCAGACATCACCTTTTTGCAGGAAACACATCTTTCAGCCCTGGAATTTAATAAATTAAGGAGCGATTGGGTGGGTTGTGTTGTTAGTAGTAGTATACTACCTAATGCCCTTTTGATTCTCGGACTTCTTCAAAACGGTGTGGAGTTGCTATCCTGTACCAGTCACTGTCCTGAAGACGTGGACGGACCCGTTGAGTCATTATGTCTTTGTAAAATGTAAAACTCTTGATCAGATTTTGATTCTGGCGCCAGTGTGTGCCCCCAATCATGATCGGGCATCTTTCTTTTCAATGTTATCCAGACTGCTGATGAAGTTTGGTTCCACCAAGACAATAATTGGCAGGGGTTGGAATGTAGCGCTTGATCCCCATTCAGATCATTCTGGTCTGAAGGATAGGGCTAATGCCAAGGATAGAGCGATCTTACATGATGTGCTGAGTGATCATGGCTTGAGAGACCCATTTGACACACCCTAGAGATAGGAAGTATGCATTTATCTTCTGAGTTCATGGGACTTGTTCGCAGATAGACTTCTTTCTAATGTCTCACGCCTTGCTGATCTTCCTGAGTGCTTGTACTATTAAACCTGGGAGAATCTCTGATCATGCCCTGACGGTTTTGGAGCTGGAAGTGGGGCATGTGTCCCCTGCATCCAAGCACTGGCGACTGAATCTCTCAAATTATTGTACTCCGGAGAGTAAACAGAAACTTATTGGCCATGTACGTCAATTCCTATTAGATGAAGAATCCTCTACGACTTCTGCACAGATGTTATGGGCAGTGGGGAAGGCCACCTTGAGAGGTGTGCTTATGCTTGATTCATTGATTCGCAAGCGATAGACTTGAGGTAATCAAACTTGATTAGAGAGGGTGGTTCATGATCTCACAGAGTCTTATGTATGGCACCCCACACCGACTTCCTTATATCTGCTGGAGGGAGCAAAATATGATCTCAATACACATCTTACAATGCAAGCAGAATATGCCCTGCTTCGCCTGAAGTGGATTTACTATGAGCAAGGCGAAAAGGCAGGCAGGCTTCTTGCAGCGCAATTACGCCAACGGGAGGCCAGTTCTGCCATTCATGTGATCCATAGTGAGACTCAAGGATTGCTCACACATCTGGTGGAGATTATGGAAACATTTGCACGTTTCTTCTCTGCACTTTATAGCATGGAGGCTTCTGTTGATAATGCCTCATAGTAGAGTTCCTGCAGGATCTTCACCTCTCCTCCTTGTCTGAGGATGGTAGGCAGCTCTTTGAGGGGGAGATCACGAAGGATGAGATTTCGGAGGCCATGAAGAGCATGCCCAACACCAAAGACCCGGGAGGCGATGAATTCCCGACCAATTTTTACTAGATTAACAGAGAGTTGATAGTCCCACTTCTTTATAGACTTTTTAAGAAGCTAGAAGGTGATTCTGTCATTTGGCTGGAGTTTAATAGAGAGCTCATTAGCCTTATCTTGAAACCTGATAAAGATCCAACTAATTGTGCGAGTTACCATCCTATATCGCTCATTAACACAGACATGAAGATTCTCGCAAAGGTCCTAGCAACCTGCCTCAAGAAAGTCCTTCCCAGCTTGATACATAGCTCTCAGGTTGGTTTTGTGGCGGAGTGTTCTTACCGTAATCATATGCATCCTTTGTCCAAAGTTATATGGCAAGTACGAAATGATTCAGATGATAAGCTGCTGCTCTCTTTGGATGCTGAGTAGACTTTTGACCGGGTTGAGTGGGGGGTATTTTTTCCACACCTTAAGTAGGGCAGGGATAGGTCCCGGATTTTTGTCTAAATCCAGTGGCTATACTCAATCCCATCGGTGCAGACTGACTGTGGAGGTCATTTATCGAAGCCCTTCCATATATCGCGAGGTACGCAACATGGTTGCCCGCTGCCGCCCTTGTTGTTCCTTTTGGCTCTTCAATCATTGGCGGTGGCTATCTGCCAGTCTCCTCTTATATGGGGAGTGGAAACTCCTCTTGGTGCTTGCAAGATCTTGCTATATGCAAAAGGTATCTTATTGACTTTGAGTGAGCCAGACTCCTCTGTTACCCAACTCATGTCTCTAATCGGTCTTCTCTGGGTATAAGATAAATTGGTCCAAGTGTGAGGCGTTATCACTCACTCATAGGGATCGGCAGACTCCTCAGGATGCCTTTGGCCTCACATGGAAGGGCTTGGGTTTGAAGTATTTCAGATTGTTAGGGATTGTTGATAAACAGAGGGTTGGACAATATGGTGACTGACAATATCCAGCCATTGTTGACTAGAATGGAACAGGACTTCACAAGCTGGTCTGCCTTACAGGTCTCTTTTTGGGGTAGAGTACAGATGATTAAGATGGTGACGGCTCCCATATTTAACTATGTTTTTGGGATTCTGCCCTTGATGATTCCTACATGTACCCTTCACGCTATTAATCAGGGCATAAAGAGGTTTATCTGGGCGGGCAGGAACCCATGCCTTAAATCTTCATGGTTGCATGCAGATACCAGATCAGGAGGTCTCTGGCTTCCTGACGCCCAGCTTTACTATCTGGCTCAACATTTATCGCAACTGGCCTATCTGTTGGTTCCTATCGCTGATCAGCCTCATTGGGTGTCATGGGAGCAGGACATTGGACAGGCCCCTGTAGGTTTAGGTATCTTATACAATACTCGCGTATTGGCAGCCCTGCTGTGTCTTCCTGCCTTAAGGGCTATGTGGGTTGCTTGGAAAGATTCACATTTGCTCTTGGAAGTTGATAGAACAGTTCATAAAGACGCGCCACTCTGGTACAATGAGGGAATCTCTGTGGACCGACCGCTGATCAACTGGGCTCTATGGGAAGATCGGGAATTAAAATAATTGGAGACCTTCTCAATGGGGATTCATTTAGTTCCTTTGAAATGTTAAAATCAGAATTCTCACTGCCCCAGTTGCAACTCTGGAGGTATTGGCAAGTGTGGCATTGCTTGAGAGGTAAGCTCTGGCTAAATCCGATTTATCTCTCAACTTCACTGATTTTAGACTACCTCAGATTGTGGGGCTTTTCCAGGGGAGGTGTGCCCAATATGTACCAAATACTCATTGGCAATCTTTACTCGCATGATACTAGCTTTGAGGCTAGATCCTACTGGCAGGAGCAGTTGGGTGTAGTGTACTCGGCGGGTGAATGGAAGGAAATTTTAGAGTATCATGATCGCTCACTCAGAGAAGCGTGCCTAAAGTACGCTTATTTCAAAATCTTCCATAATTGGGATTGGTCTCTATTCAAATTGTATAGGGCACATTTGGCTCCTAGCGATGAATGCTGGAGCTGTCCAAATGTTGCATATGATCTGTGCCATATTTTATGGCCATGCCCTACACTAGATACCTTCTGGCGCTCTGTATGGGAGACATTACACTCATGTATAACCACAAGAAACCCCAGAAAGGATCTAGGGAAGGGAACCAGAGGCACGGGCACTAGGAGCAGGCAGCCTCCAACATACAATGTTTAGCACAAAAAGAGCCGCTCCCAGTCTAGTGACCTAAGTGCTACAGTGTTATTTTGTGAGTGCAGGCATCTCACAAAAAGTGAAAGACTGGTCTCACACACCACCTGGTGTCATGCTTCATCATTGACCAGTCCTTGCCCTCTAAAAACTTGGTTTGGTAGAGGGCGGGCATGCACCTGAAGACAGGAACGCACTTCTAAAGCTAAGTGGGGGCCCTTGCAAAAAAATGTGAGATTTAAAAGGCCATTACAGATGTCAAATTCATTTTAATGTAACTGGCATCTGTATGGTAATTAAAATAAATGGTCGGTGTGTTGAGGATACTATTGTCCCCCCACCGTGATGTGAGTGGTCGACATGTTTCTGCCAATTGGCCCAGTCGGGTCCGTGGCATTCATCAGGACCTATAATAAACAGAAAACAGGCTCCACCCTTACCGGACTATGGTGAGAGGGTTCCACTGAGTGGGGTGATCTATATCACGCTCCACTGTAAAGCGGCTAATATATTCAAGCCTGTGAAAGAGAAAACAGACAAAGTTTTGATGAAGATTGTCCAGGCAGCCACAAACACGTGCAAAAATTATATAGTGGGTGGCTATAAGTGCAGCAAACGTGTCATTCATCTGTGCACTTATTTGTTTTTGGGAACTGTAATCCACGTTGCTTACCCTAAAAAAGAAGTGCATCCCTGTCTTCAGGTGTATGCCCGCCCTCTACCAAACCAAGTTTTTAGAGGGCGAGGACTGGTCAATGATGAAGCATGACACCAGGTGGTGTGTGAGACCAGTCTTTCACTTTTTGTGAGATGCCTGCACTCACAAAATAACACTGTAGCACTTAGGTCCCTAGACTGGGAGCGGCTCTTTTTGTGCTAAACAGACATTACACTCAACCAGTTTTATTCCTTTTGAGGAGTCAGACAAACTAGCCTTGTTACATGACTTTGTCGTTTTGGGTGGTATGACTTCTCATTGGCGTAGATGGATGTTGACGGCCCTTATGGTGGCTAAGATCTGCATATTACAGCATTGGCATACAGCACAGGTGCCCACACATCAAGAATTGCTAGCTCAGCTTTATTGGCTGGCTACATATGAACACCGTATTTGCAAGGTTCAATATCAAATCCAGGTCTACAATGAGGTTTAGGGTCCCTTTTGAGCCTATGTGAACTTTAACTGTCTTCCTTCTTCCGTGAGATCGCTTCTTTTATCCCTCCGAATGGTGCTTTGAGGCCCACATTTGTGACTAGAGCTTGGGATGGAATGCTTTTGGCATGTGGGGTTTATGTTACATGTACAGGGGGTTACCTCAGGCATTGTTTAAACTGTGGTGGTCAAGCGAGATGGCTCTTTTGTTCCTTTTTTTTGCCTATCTTATTGTTCCTTTTGGGATCTTATATAGTCTTATAGATCTTATATAGTCTGTTTAGAGTGGGGTACTTTGTGATAACTCATTTTATAACTGTTGTTTTTATGTGTTATTATGAAAATGTCAATAAAGAAATGTATAAAAAAAGAATCCCCCCCCAAAAAAGAAATGACATGTTCCCCAAATGACTAGGCCCAAGATGACATTTTCACTGCCCAGGCTGTAGCCGGCACATAGGAAAAGACAAAGTATAGATTACATACTATAGTCTACAATATTTGATCTGTACCAGTTATACATTACATTTAAAGACGTAGTTTTATATTTGAATCTGATCTAATGGTAAAGATGGATTTTGCCAAATATTTGAGAAAGTTACCTTTATGCTGCCGGAAGCTGTTGAGGTTAACTTGTATTAGCTCTCCAGCAACTACTCAGCCTAATACTTGGCCTGAATGAGGTGTGAAAGAGGCGCGAAATTCCTCCCAGGCTCTGCACAATAGGTTGAACTGAATGGGCAGAGGTGACTCCTCTGAGCTCAGAAGATTATGTAGGTTGGGACTATGGGCCGCCTTTTCACACCACAATGTCACATTCTTCCTGGCAGATCTGTTTTAGTCACGTGTAACATTTTGGTGCACTTGAAAGGGCAAGAATAAGATGCCAGGACAATTCTTGTGTATCCCCTGGCTGGATACAGTAGGGCCTTGCCTTTGTCCTACCAAACGTCTTTCTCCTAGTTTGTTGTGGATTCAAGGCCTGCTTCATAATGGATTTTAGTGTTAGGTCTAGGAGGACACTGAATATTACCATAGTGCAGTTCCCTACACACCCACAACACTCAGAGCCCAAGTGTAGCGTGGCCAGAGACTCTCCATCTTGAGAATGCCATGGCACATGGCATTTTGGGACTGTTGCAGCAAGGTAAACAGGAACTGCTACAAAAGTGCAGAACCTTTCCCTCATTGGTTAGGGACTGCCCAGGAGTCTTCCCCACCCACAGGCTGGTGCACACTTCAAAGCTGGACCCTCTCCCAGCCTTCATCAGAACACTTTCTGGACCTACAGAAGAGGGCTGTATCTGCTGTCTGTGACCTGCAAGGACTGGACCTGGTACCCAGGACAAAGACGTTGGCTCCAAGGGTCAGTTGACTGACCTCCTGTATGGCTACAAGGACACAACATGCTGTAAGAGACCTTTTCCCTATAATTCCTAGCAGCTGACAAGTGCCAACTAGAACTTGAACTAGACTTCACAGGTGGGCGCTGCCTGGCACCCTGACAGTCTTTAAGTGCCTCCTCTGAAGTCCTAGGGGGCTTAGAAATGTACTCATGTTGTTGTATTCCTCTTAGGGTGTCCATAAACGGGCTTTCCAGTATCATGTCCTTATATAGGCACAATTCGCCCTCCCCTTATATAGGCATAAAATCCCAGCCCTTATTTAGGCATTAACCGTGCACTCCAAATACAGGCATGGTCTCTGACATCCGTCCACCCTAACGTCACAACGAGTTCTTGAAGAACAGACCCTTAGGCTGCGGGAGTTTCCCTAGTCCAGGACTATTGATTTCTTCAAGGACTCATATATTATGCATGAACCATTATTCCTTAGGGGTTCATTCATGACGTCTTCCGCTGTCCGACTCACGTCAATGCTAACATTCTGAGGTAATTCTCAGGTATAAATATACCTTCCCTAGCCCCTGTAAATCAGAGGAGACCTCGACTTCAGAGGAGCCCGTTTCCCGGCCTGACGCACTGAGAAGACGCTGTCATCCCTGAACGCAGAGAGTCCAGCTTCCAGTGATCTAACTTCCCTTACGGGGTGTTGGAGTTCGAGTCTGGCAAAGAGATTCCTACCTCTCTCATTCTTCAGGTATGGAGCAGACTAGAACCTAGAGGGACTCTTGGCATACTAGGCATACTGGGGTTAGCGTACTCTTAGTATACCATAGTAAGGAATACTTCACCTACTTCATACCTCGTCCTATACCTAGGTTAGGTTAGGTACATTGGGGTAGAACTAGATTAGAAACGCATCGTATGAGTACTCGCATTTTTAGTCTGTGTTATTTATGTAACAGCATATGTACTAAAAGATAATGCTCTTGCAGTATTATTTATTTCTACTGCTCACACTGTACATTATTTATCTCGCATACTGTCTTGTGATCGTAACAGCACATTTTACTTACACCAGAAACAAGACTGTTCAATAAATCTTTTATTGAAACGCCCGTCTATTTCTTTCTGTGTAACTTGGAGAAAACTAAGCATGCACGACTGAGCTGAGTGAAATAGTTATCTATTGTTTCCACGACTCTGGGACACGTTCTGATTCTAAAGGGAAACACAGTGGTCATGTTTTGCGGCTGCCAGAAACTACTCCCTTCTTGTTGTCAAGGAGTTTCTAGTGGCCTCTGAGCTAGCTGGCACAAGTAATTAAGTTTAATATACTCGATAGGGACATACTGACCTTAGTCCTATGTCAAACCTATAGGATATATTATTCCAATGCACAGAGCCTATTAGGGAAATAGGAGCTACACTACATGGCGCCCAACGGTTTGGTAAGGCAGTAATTCAACGTTAGATACTGAGTAACTCAGCCGTGCTTTTTTTCTCAAGACCCCTACTCATATACTCCAAAAGACATCTGGAGTGGGCAGGGTTTGGTATCCGCCACGGCTACATAGGGCAGTACCCTATATATTAGCTGTTTGGTTTGCTCAACGTTGAAGGATACAGTGTTCCAAAATATTGTGCACCTTATCTTTGTTTCCTTGAAACTTGTTCTACATTTTTCAAACAACAAAATGCCTGGCTCCGACACTGAGACCGGAAACGGTGGAGCTGCGGCTGATCCAGCCCAAGCAGCAGCCTTTAACATTACAGGTTTAAATGAAACCGAGGAGGGTGTTATAGACATCGCTCCAAACTTAAGAAGAGCCATCACTCTAAAACTTATAAAACATGGCCTACCACCAAGAGGCGGTGTAGGAAAGTGGGTTTCTGTTGCAGTAACCCCCTCACTTTTTGCCTGATAACTGATGCACTTTTCCTTGGTGTGCCCTGGGTCCCTGCCAATCAGGTACCCAGGGCCTGTGTTCCTTTCCTAAAAACTGTACTAAAGCCTAAACCCAATTGGCATCTCTGGCCACAGGTAAGCCCCTGGTAAATGGTACCCTAGGTACCCAGGGCACTGTGACCAGAGAAGACCCCTAAGGGCTACAGCACTTATTGTGTCACCCTTAGAGGCCCTGTACCCTGACACACACACACTGCCCTTGAAGGCTGAGTGTCTTGGTGCAGAACAAAACAGAGAGTCGACATGGCACACATCCCTGTGTGCCATGCCCACAAACACACTGCCCTGGCATACCTCAGTCACCCCTCTAGCTGGGTGCCCTATGCCAGTGGTGAGGGTACAGGTGCATGAGCCCTGTGCCCCTACAGTACCCAGGTCCATTCCTGGGCACTGTAAGTGCAGTGCTGCCATTCCGAGTATATGGTGCTGGGAGGTCGTCAGCACGAACTCCACAGCACCCTGATGGCTGCACTGAAGACTGAGAAGTTTGGTATCAAACTTCTCAGCACAGTAAACCCACACTGATGCCAGTGTGGGATTTACTGTAAAATGCACGACAGAGGGCAACTTAGAGTTGCCCCCTGAACCTAACCTACAATCCACATCTTGTCTGAGGGGCTGCCTAGGCTGCCACATAGCAGACATGTTGCTGGACCTCTGGGTAGAGAGCCATCTGCTCTCCCGGGCCTGCAACAATGCACGTCCTGGGCGAGGTGCTAGGTCTCCTCCCCCAGGATGGGCAGGGGAAGCTTCAAAGGCATTCCGCCTTTGTGAGCTTCCCCAGACCACTTGCTGTACTCAGCAACTGGTCCCCACCGGTTCTTCCCCCCATCCTGGCGGGAAGACTGGCGGGAAACACCAAGGGAGGAAAGGGGGTGTGCCAGCCTGTGCCAACCCCACCCCTCAGGTGGGGAGGCGAGGTGAAGCACATCTCCGGGCTCTCGCCATCTTGAAGATGGGGAGCCCTGCCCAATCAGGACTAGGCTCCTGCCCCCTCCCACAGGAGAGTGGCAGGATAGGGGTGTACCCACCCCAGGGCAGGGACCCATTGGTCCCTGCCCTTACCTACCTGTAACGCCCCTAAATCTAGTATTTAGGGGCACCCTGAACCTTCCTTCCTCAGATTCCCGCAACCTAAGAAGAAAAAGGACGAAAGAAGACGCCCAGCAGAGGAGACTGCAGAGAACAACTGACTTGGCCCCAGCCCTACCGGCCCGTCTGCAGTTTCCAGAGATCCTGCGCCAAAAATAGTCTTGTCCTGCAGCCAGCGACCTCCAGAACCCCGGGGAGGACTGACTGCCTTCAACAAAGACCGGATCTCCTGTGAACAGCAGCTCTGTTCAAAAGAAACACCAAACAAAGACCCCGAGCCTGCTGAGGAAAAAGAAACCCGACGCCTGGAACCACCACTGCACCCATCGCCTACAGCCCGTGTTCAAGTGGCCCACCGGTCCCAGCGAGGTCCCCCAGCTCTCCAGAGTCCGAGTCCACCGTGGGTTGACCCCTCCAGGGCTCCCCGACGTCGCCTGCAGCCTCTGCACGGAGACCCCCCCAACCGCGAGTGGCCCGGTAAGGTGAAATCCGACCTCAAAAGACACCCCTGCATCCAGCCGCCCTGCGCCCTGGAGAAAGGAACCTGAGGTGCACCTACGTCCCCGAGCCCTCCAACTTACCTGCCCAGCTGTTGGTTCCTCCTGGAAGTCTTCCTGGACCGAGCCTGCAGCTGATAACCAAAACCGAAAATCTCCATTGAAATCAACAGGGCACCCGACCTCAAAACAGCACCCTGCACCCGGCCGCCCTAGTGCCGCTGAGGGTGCCCCTTCTGTGCTAACTTGGTCCCCAACATGCCCTGAGCTTAACCCTAGGAGCTTTGCTCCCACAACCCCGTGGCCTGCTTGCCAGCCGCCACCAACCGGAGTCCCCCTATCCTCCATAGGATAACATTGGGCCTCAACACTCTGCACCCGGCCGCCCTAGTGCCGCTGAGGGTGCAACAACAGTGCATCACTGACCCTGGGAGACCCCTGAGTCTAACCCCAGAACCCTAACTCAAAAGACCGACTACTTACCTCGAAACCGATAACTCATTTTTCCTCATAGGATAACATGGACACTTTTTCTTCCAAAAGTTTCTAAGTGTCGACTTTTGAAAACTAAGAATATTCCTTAAAAATCGCACAAATAACCTAACCGAATTTTCTCAACTGTTTGCAGGAAAGGTCCCAGTGCTGAACCTAGGTGTCCAGCACTGAGTAACAAAAGTAATTAAAAAGTAACTTACCTGTGAATTGAATTTCCTTCCATAGGATAACATTGGTGGTTCTTTGTGAAAAAGTTTCTAAGTGTCAACTTTTGAAATACAAGAAAATTCTTTAAAAATCGTACAAACTACAAAAACGTAATTACTTACCTGTTTTAAGTAAATGTCCCAGTGCTGAATCTAGGAGTCCAGCACTGGATTACAAAAGTAACGTTAAAGTAACTTACCGGCGAATTGAATTTCCTTCCATAGGGTAACATTGACTGGTTTCACTTGGAAATTCTTCTAAGTGTCGAGTTTTGAGACTTTAAAATATTCACCTAAAATCAGCCGAATTACGAAAACGAATTTACTCACCTGCTATCAGGAGAGATCCCAGTGCTGGATCTTGGTGCCCAGCAGAGCAGTTTTCGTGATAGAGGCACACGAATCCTTTCAGACAGAGGTATTCTATTCATGGGTAATATTTCCTGAATCCAATCCAGTAACACACATGTTTCACTTCTTCAAAGAAGATGAACCACCAGAGGAATACATTCCTTTCGAGGATATAGAAATTCCATTAACATACCAGGAGCATCAGCTCTGGTTTAAAGGCGCCCTAAAACATCACAAAAACATTATCAGGCTCGGTCCACTAGGTAGACCAGGAGCAACATGGCCGATTCTAGCCGGCTACACACCTCATCCTGAACTGGATATAATGTCAGATGAGGACTTACTTGTTCAAATACAAGAATTAATAAAAATCTACAGACAATTGGTCCAATATGTCATGCGGACTTTTACAGTCCAGCAACCATTAACACTTCCAAATCCAACTCCCCAACAGGGGAATACACTAAAAATTACACCACAGACTCTATACGCAGTCATGGGTAAAATGCCCACAAAACGTGAGCAAATTCCATTCTGGATAGCTCAAAAAATTACTCAAATCGAAGCAGTATTTCCAAATACTAGCCCGTATGAGAAACACAGAATACTGACAATCAGTTTACCAATGGGGATCACACCACAACTGGAAGACTGCACCACTTGGGGCTCAGTCTTTGCTGCCATCTATACTAAAACACATGGCATTCCGTCAATTGCGGTAATACCTGATGTCCTGAAACAAATTCAAAACGAATACGGGGCAGAGCCTGCTCTAAATTTAGGTATGAAATTACTGAAAAATTTCGACCAGGTCTCAACAATAATATTATCTAATATTAAAGGGGAGGCAGCAGCAGTGGCGATCCGCCAAAAATTAAGGGAATTTGATGTTACAGAACATCAAACTGAGCTACCCAGAATAATTGAACAATCTTATGCAGAATTAGGCAGAGATAGTTTGGGTGGAAGACCAGTGAAGCCGAAGCTATCTGAAAGTCCTGAGAAGGACTCAATTAAACAAACTCCTACATCTTCTAAAAAGAAGTGGGAGTCTACTAAACAAAAATCAAACGAGAAATGTTCTCAATCCCGAGGTAGGTCTCCTCAAAAGGAGCCCTCTGAAAGGAGGTATAACCTCAGGAATAGGGATAATTTGAGAAAACCTGATAGGTATCAAGATACTGATACACGTTCCTCTCGTCCCTTTCAGATCTCATCACAGACTTCGGAAAGAAGAGGACGATCGGAACATAGAGAAGAACGCGTGAAATCGAAAGACGACAAACACGCTCCAAAAACTAAAGCAAAACCTCAATTCTCCAAAAAGAAAGTAGCAGGTCTAAAGATCAGACATGCCGAGAATACTGAGAACACAACTCAAGAACGGAGAATGGGCTCAGACAATGCTGGACAGTGCAGCAGAAGTCACAATAGTTCGCCAGAACCTGAAGGAACTTCTGGAGATAGTGGACTTGAATGAGTACATCACAGTTGAAACTGTAGACACCAGGGTTAGTACTCCACAAAAGTTATATGAAATAACACTCCGGATGGAGGGAGACAAACCAAGACAGGTGAAAGCACTTTTTTGGGAAAGACTATCAAAGGGCTATGACATACTTCTAGCAGAAAAGGACTGGCCACCACAATTTGTCAGGGAGTGCCCACATGGCGAGGACATAATTATGCCTGCCTTCTCCAACCATATACCAATGCATCTGAGATATACATATGCCAGGAAATGGGCAGTGGCCCAGGCCCCAGCATTATATAAAAATCATGTAGGATGGGATGAGGACTCACCTCACCATAAAATACATCTGAAACATGAACCAACTGCACAACGGCAGTATCCAATAAAACAAGAAGCTAAAAAACAGGTCAGGGAGATCTTAGATCAACTTGAATATCAAGGGGTGATTGAAACATGCACCTCCTCAATGAACAATGCTTTGTTTCCTGTCTCCAAACCAGACAATACATATCGTCTAGTTTTGGACTACAGACACTTAAACACTTGTTCTAAAACTTTTGCAGTGCAAAATGCACATAGCACAGCATTAATGAATAACATTGTGCGTAAAAAATATAAAACCACATTAGACATCTCAAATGGTTTCTTTTGTCAAAACATAGCACCTGAAAGCAGGTACTTAACAGCATTCTCCATAACGGGGACCCAGCGTCACTTTTGTCGACTCCCACAAGGGTTCAAGAACAGCCCAGGTTTATTCTCAGCGAGGGTAACTACAAATTTATGACAATGAGGCATTGTCCTATGTCGATGACATATATCTGACAGACGATGACCTGGAAAAACACTTGAACAGGGTGAGCACCATTATACTGGGTTTCGCCTCTGAGGGCTACAAATTCAACTTTAAAAAGTCCCGAATTGCCCATCTCAATGTCCTATTTCTAGGATATGAACTTTCAAGTGAAGGCAAGAGCTTGGCAGCTAACTTTCTAGAGAAATGTGCGCTGCTCCAACCTCCAAAAACGCAAAAAAACTTACAATCCATCCTGGGTTTCCTAAATTTTGGAAGAACATACATTCTAAATTACGCAGAAAGGGTTAAACCTCTCTACGCATTAATCAAACCTGATTTTTAAACCAGAAACTGGACACAGGAACACACAGAAATCTTGCGTTCACTCCAGGCTAACATGTTAGCAACAAATCACTTACAAACACGTGTAAGTCAACGAAATTTGGTGATCCGAATAATTTCGGGTCAATGCGGATTCACCTACTTAACATTCAATGAGGGTGAGAAAATACCAATCGCATACAAATCTCATTTGTACACACAAGCGGAAAAACGCTTCAGTTCAACTGAAAAAATTCTGACAGCAGTTCAAACCGCTGTAGCAAAAGAAAGAGCCTTAGCCCAAGGGAAACGCATTATTGTCGTAACCCCGGTACCAGCTTTAGAAGCGGTCACAAAAGCAAGCATTCCAAATGCTAAAGCATTACATCCAAGATGGATACAATGGGTTAATTCTCTTGCTGCAACAGATGTTGAATATGTTTTTGATCCAGATTTAAAAACACAAGCATTCCTGCAATATGAACAAGAATGTCCTCTGCCCACTGAGATTCTGCCTCTTGATCAGTACGAATTCATAATTTACACTGACGGATCCGCACAGCCCGCAACAGGGAGTAAGCAAGCTTACAGTGCAGCGTGTGCAATCGTTAAAGGTCGCATGCGAAATGGCATCTTCAGACCTATGGTCACAAAAACTCAGTCTCTAGGAGATGAACTACAAGCATTCAAACTGGCACTTGAAAGTACAGATCGAGAATTCCCCACACTAATAGTGTGCGATTCCTTTTACTGTGTTCAGTCGTATAATGACTATATACAAAACTGGCTTGAAAATGGTTTCAAAGATGCGAAAGGTGGCACAATAAAGCACAAAATGCTTTGGGAACAAGTAGTTCAGTTGAAAAACGAACTACCAAAGGCTCACATGATCCACACACTGAGTCATCAACGAGATGGCGTTCACGTTGCAGGGAATTCATTGGCTGACGAAGCCGCAAAGGGGGCTGTGAAGACGGCTTCCGTAGCTGCGATCACTCGTTCAAAAACAAAAATAGACGGCGAGATAATGTTGGCTGTCAATGCATCAAGCAAAGGCAGCAGTGCAGCGTTACCCAAAAAGTTTCCACTCAAGTACTCTTATGTAATTGATGCAAACAACGTTCCTTTTGCTCGAATCCCTGGAGTGGGGGATAGGGTAATTCCAAACAAGGAACGCAGATTAGGACTAATCCTAGCAGCACATGAAGGGATAGCTTCTGCCCATGCAGGTGTTTCAGCGACAGTATCTTTACTCAAGCAAAGATATTGGTGGCCTGGCATTCGGAAACAAACTAAAAACTATGTTTTAGAATGTGATATTTGCCAACAGATGAAAGTCTCAACAGTGAAACGTCCTGCGCAGACACCCTTGTTAATTTCAGACAAACCATTAGCTTGTGTTTACCTGGACCACTGCGGTCCCTTGCAAAGGGACGGTAACTATAAATATATCATGGTTGCAGTGGATTCATGCTCTAGGTTCCTATGGTTATGGCCTCAGCCCTCGGCTGACGCTTGAACTGTTATAAAAGATTTGCGAGTCTTTATCGGCACATATGCAATAGGCACGCTACATTCTGACCAGGGCCCTGCGTTTAGCTCTAGGGCTTACAAAGAAGCCATGGCCAGTCTGGGCGTTGCATTGCGGTACTCCTCTCCATTCCATCCTGAGGGAAATTCGGTTGTGGAAAGGAAAAACCGGGACATAAAGCAGTCTATAACAGCTAGGGTATTAGGTTCGGGTGATGGGTGGGTCAAACACCTTAGTGGGGTTCAACGCTCATTGAATAATCTGCCAAGAAGTTCTCTAGGGGGGGTCACTCTGTATGAGGTCCTATTTGGGACAAGAATGTGGGTACCAGACCTTGAACACGTAGGCACAGTGGTGGAAAATAAACCCTTTGATATCAAAGATCGTTTGGCTGTTTTACAGGAACTAAACAAGTTAAGAACGAAACAAAGCAACGTATTCCTACAGCCCACCACCACTGGGGATCAACCGGCTGTCCCAGCAAGGCCTGTCTGGATTCCAAAAGTTGGGGATCTAGTCAGAGAAAAGATTGCGGACAAGAAGGAATTTGGACCTTCTTACAGACAACCAGTACCTATCCTAGCAGTTCAAGGAACAAGAACAGTACTTCTGCCGCCCCTTGCTGGAAGAAAGGAGAAAAGATTTGTGTCCATCGACCTCATCAAACCACAGTATGTGGCCAATACTAAATAGTAGGCCTCGTGGACTCCGACCTAGTAGCAGACGCACTCCTCTCGCTACTATCCAAGAGGTTCAGACTGAAAGACTGATAACAATCGAGAATTCAGCTGCAACTGATGGAGGACTAAGCAACAACGCTATGGAACTCATCCCTCTTGAACACCAAGTAACAGTTCGTCCAAATACACCTGTCTACACCAACGTGGCAAGTGATGAACTGGTTCCAGTGATTTCTACAAATCCTGATGCAATTCCAACAATTCACAGAACTGCTTCTGGCTATTTCATTAACTTTGATACGTTCTCAGAAGATCCGAGTGAACCTGAAACGACGCCAGCATCATTGAAATTCAAGCAGCAAGTACAAGACTTTCTTCACTTTCTGAAAAAGACTTATTTGGTTTCTCCATGGATTGAACTCTGGATTACATCTGGACTTTTTGTTTTCCTGCTCTGGCTAGCTTTGGTAACAACTGTGAGCGTGCTGATAAGTGGCAGATACATCCATGTGAACACTGAAGGAAAAGACGTGAACGTACTTTTGAAACCTCATAAATCTTCCCATCGTGAAGCAAGAGACTTGTCATCAGTGAACACCACAGCTGTTCCTATACAGGATTGTATAGTGTGGGACAAAACAGACTTTGAAATTTTCGGCCCAACTGAGCAATTGAACATTCCACATTTGTTTAAAATTTCACTAAGTGATCTAATTACGTCCAGTACCTATTCAGATGATTGGGACTTTGAGATTGTGAATGACATAATGTTTGACCTAGAAAAATCTGCTGCATTTTCTAAACATGAATATTTAGAGGGTTCATCAGACTATGAACAAATGTATTGTTTTAACCACTATGGTCATCATTATTTGCATAAATCTGCATATCCAAGAAATGTGTTTATGTTTAACCAATGGGAACATTGTCCTACACCACCTAAAGGTAGTTCAAAAACATTTGCTAGTAAATTTCCATATTTTTCAGGACACAATACATCTGAACCAGAAATGTTTTACTATAAAAATGTAAACAAGACAGGATTGAAAATTATGTTAACAAATACAAAACAGATTTACTCTGCGTTATTTAATGCCCAACTGTCTAGACAGGGTTTCGACTTTTGGAAAGACACAATAGACACAAAAACTGTGTGGGGTACTAAAGAATGGCAAGTGCAGGGGATAGAAGCTTTATTTAGAGCCTGCATCATCCCTGAACAAATAATGTTTTTGAATGAAACCATCCAACAAACATCTTGTCTTGGATTAGCCAAGATCAAAGAGATGAACACACCTTCTGTACCAACACCTGCCAGAGACAACGATACACAGGCAGTGGTGACAGTTGACAATATACTACAACTCAACAGATCTAATCCTGATTGGAAAAAATGGTTGATCTGGCCCACAGACACGAATAACTGTCATGAAAGATTCCTGAATAAATCTCAGGGCTTTACTATTAATAGGCCAGACCCAAGATACGTCCAAAGACAACATCCGGGGGTAGTAACAACATACAGTGTAGGAAAATTATGCCTCGATTGGCTGCATAAGTCTACACTACAGGATGTGAAACAATACTTAACCTTACTTAAAAAGGACGCAGACCTTAGGGAATTCTTGCTTGGACCAAGAAAACCGCGTCAAAAACGTTTCATATCTGTCGGAATTTATGCTGCTTATAATGAAGCATGGAAAGTATCACAGATGGAGGCTGCAGAACGAATACGTGAACTTGATCGTATTAATTTAGAGAAAACACTCTCTGTGGTCGACAATGGGTTAACAACTTTGTCCTCCAGAATATATTCATTGGATGGCATTGTATCCTCTGCTATCGACATACTAGAACAAGATTTGGCGATGTTACAGCAAGGCCAGTCTCAATTACGTTCTATTATGTTATTAAGCTGGACGCTGCAATCTTTGCGAGCGGGCTATGTGCCTTGGCGTTTCATCAACACGTCGGCTCTGTTTGCAGAATACAATCTAACTGATAAACAGATCGAACTGGCACAAAGAGGAGCAAGGTATACAGTGCTGAGCATTGAAAAACTGGAAAAGTTACCATTCACAGTGGCAGAAAAACCAGCTACAGAATGGCTTATTCATGGCAAAATAACATTACCTGTGAGTACTTTTCAATTTCAGTATTGCCTCAGACAAATGCAAGCAGGCAAATATGAAAGGTTGGGTAAGGAATACATTAAGACATCTTGGGATTTACCGTATACATATAGATGTTGGAGTGGGGATCGTGAAGTGTTTTTGAGCGGTACAAACTGTAAACGTGCACTGAGCGGTTCACTTATATGTCAGGACATTTCTTTACACGGGGCTTGTAATGGTTCTGTGGCAAATTTGTCTTGCCATCAGCAGGGTACACCAGCTGCTGTGATTAATCCAACGTTTGGACAACTTTCTAATGGGAGTTACCTCATGTTGAATGATTAGAGTTGCTGCGGCATGCTGCCAGGCATCCCATATCTAGTAACAGTCAACTCCAGGGTCACTTGCTGTATGCAAGTATTGTTTGCCCCAATAGACACAGTCAGGGAGTCGCCTCTATGGCCTTCGCTGAACGTCTCTTTTATAAGATTTGATACTTTGAGCAGAATGAAAGCCATGCTTTTACAGCAAACAGTGCCTTTGACCTCGGCCAAAGAAACCTATGATCTACAAGTAGCAAGAACTTCGGCTGAGATACAGACTTTAATACGTACAAACTGCCCTATACATTTCGTAGAAATGATAGCACGTATCTTCAACATGTCTGATACAAGTAGAATTATACATGTATTTAAGAGCATCTGTACCGGTCTGTTAGCACCTTTCCAGGCTATGCTCGGAATCATCCCGAACTTTGCACATTCGGTGTTTGGTGGCATACCATTAATTCTAGCACTTGTTGCCGGAATTCTATTTCTCTTCCTGCTGTTGCGCTATGGCCAGCCTATTCGCAGACATCACTCCGAGCGAAATGGAGAAAGCTCTCCTTGAACGAAAGTGCCGTGAGCAAATAGTACAGCTATTGGGCATGACTCGTCTCACGGGACCTTAATACAACTTGGTTCCTGTCATTCAGACCAATCTGGCAAGATTGCATCTTACCTGTTCTACGATGCCTGCTATGCGGTGAAGAATGCGTGTTGGACACCTGTCTAACATTTCCATCAGGTACGCCAACGGATGTCGATACTCTGCTGGACCCGATAACGGCCCATGCTCTGTGTTGTCCCCAGAGGCTACCAATCCTGATGTCAGCATTCATTGAGATCTCACAGACGCTTCCGGCTGCTGCTGAGGTACGAGAAAGATCTACAGGCACACAGGTAACAACGGACGCGAACTTTGCTGTGGCACCCTATGCTGGAAGCGAAGCTTCACATCTCTGTGCAATTAATCTACTACACGAGGTGTTCCAACTGACACCAACTACAGTGGACGATGTTTTGTCTATAGAAGTAGATGATCTCATGTTTACACCAGACCCGTAAACTGACTCTGATTCAGCATACAGTATTCCAGAGATGCAGTAACAATTTGGCCTTCATTTTTCAAAACAACTTGGAACTCTACCAAAATTGAACTTTTTCCCATTTTTTGAACGAAAATGGCACTTTAATCTGCTTAAAGTAGAACTAGCCTTATAATACGGACTTCAAGGTACTTCCACGGACACTTAGTCATCTTGTGTGTCTAAAACAGTTTATTAATTTTCATGACATGAAATGACTTTGATTTTTGAACAAACTTATCGATCATTTTCTGTCACTTGTAAATATTACTGCTTATTTCATTCCAATTGCATTTATTTTCGAACTTTATGCCTGAAATGAAAAGCAATGCTTCAAATGTACAGTACCTTTTGCATTTTTATTATGTTTTTAAATGCTTTTAAGAAATATATTTTTAAAATATGCAGTACTCCATTTAATGTTTAGCATTTTAAATGTTTAGCATTTTCGTATTATCGTACACACGAAAGTGGAGTGGGTGTTGTATTCCTCTTAGGGTGTCCATAAACGGGCTTTCCAGTATCATGTCCTTATATAGGCACAATTCGCCCTTCCCTTATATAGGCATAAAATCCCAGCCCTTATTTAGGCATTAACCGTGCACTCCAAATACAGGCATGGTCTCTGACATCCGTCTGCCCTAACGTCACAACGAGTTCTTGAAGAACAGACCCTTAGGCTGCGGGAGTTTCCCTAGTCCAGGACTATTGATTTCTTCAAGGACTCATATATTATGCATGAACCATTATTCCTTAGGGGTTCATTCATGACGTCTTCCGCTGTCCGACTCACGTCAATGCTAACATTCTGAGGTAATTCTCAGGTATAAATATACCTTCCCTAGCCCCTGTAAATCAGAGGAGACCTCGACTTCAGAGGAGCCCGTTTCCCGGCCTGACGCACTGAGAAGACGCTGTCATCCCTGCACGCAGAGAGTCCAGCTTCCAGTGATCTAACTTCCCTTACGGGGTGTTGGAGTTCGAGTCTGGCAAAGAGATTCCTACCTCTCTCATTCTTCAGGTATGGAGCAGACTAGAACCTAGAGGGACTCTTGGCATACTAGGCATACTGGGGTTAGCGTACTCTTAGTATACCATAGTAAGGAATACTTCACCTACTTCATACCTCGTCCTATACCTAGGTTAGGTTAGGTACATTGGGGTAGAACGAGATTAGAAACGCATCGTATGAGTACTCGCATTTTTAGTCTGTGTTATTTATGTAACAGCATATGTACTAAAAGATAATGCTCTTGCAGTATTATTTATTTCTACTGCTCACACTGTACATTATTTATCTCGCATACTGTCTTGTGATCGTAACAGCACATTTTACTTACAGCAGAAACAAGACTGTTCAATAAATCTTTTATTGAAACGCCCGTCTATTTCTTTCTGTGTAACTTGGAGAAAACTAAGCATGGACGACTGAGCTGAGTGAAATAGTTATCTATTGTTTCCACGACTCTGGGACACGTTCTAATTCTAAAGGGAAACACAGTGGTCATGTTTTGCGGCTGCCAGAAACTACTCCCTTCTTGTTGTCAAGGAGTTTCTAGTGGCCTCTGAGCTAGCTGGCACAAGTAATTAAGTTTAATATACTCGATATGGACATACTGACCTTAGTCCTATGTCAAACCTATAGGATATATTATTCCAATGCGCAGAGCCTATTAGGGAAATAGGAGCTACACTACAATGTGGTTTGAAACTTTAGAAACGTTTGCTCCATAGCTCCAGAGGCAAGGGAACCTGCTAAGAAAAGTACTCAGCCTGCTGTTCCACCTCGTCTAAATACATTTCATATATTCATCCTCCTGAAAGGCTTCAGCATTTCTGAAAAAACAACAAAGTCGCTTTCTGATTTGGGGCTCTGAAACATTTTTAAGGAAGAACCTCAAAAGTTACAGAGCCTTAGCGGGACCAAACTCCAGCAGGTATCTGACTGGCTGTCCCCAGGGGTGGGTACAATTTCAGATTGGTCCCACGTGGAGACAATATTTTCTTGAAAAAAATAATAAATCTCTGTTTGGATTAGAACTTTGTGTTTGTGCTTTTTGGCACTGTTTTCACTTAAATCATTTTAAAAATCCTACGTCTGGTTCCTCGTATTGGATTGTTGTCATTTTAGTCTAATTTTACTCATAAAATATTTCTCTTTATTTTAAAATTGGTTGTGAAATTTTATTATGTTCTGTGTGACTGTTTTCTACTGTGTAGGCACTGCTTACAAACTTTTCACATTGCCTTATATTTAATCCTGATTGGTTTGTGTCATGTTACCAGGGGTTGAGCACATGCTTATTTTACTTAATTTGTGTAACATCTAGCAGGTGGTGGCCTTATCGCTTGCACTGATGCGGGCAGGGAAACAGATGTTGCTCCTGCATGGAGGGAGAAAGCATAAACAGCTGCTCCCTTCGGGAGGGAGGGAGGGAGCAATGCCAGCTACTGTAGTATGCGGGGAGCCAACTGCATCTGCGGGGGCCCTGGGGCTTCTCCAATGGCCCACAATGTGGTATTTGGTGGGTGCCCCATAACTTAGAGAGACCACAGGGGATGGGATCCTCGCGGACACAATAGGCTTGAGGAGGTGGGTTTTGTGGCCCCCCCTCCCCATGTGGCCCTGGGGGAATGGGGTCCCCGGGACCTAATAAGGATCGGGACCCCCTTTTAATTAGAATTTTGCCCTAGGGAGTGGAGTCCCTAGGGCCTTTTAAGGCTAGGGGAGTGGGGACACGTGCCCCACCCTCCCCTTTGTTATTGGAATTCGGCCCCAGAGAGGAGGCCCCAGGGCCTATTAAGGGTCAGGGAAGACGTCCCCGTGGCCTAAAGTGGCTCGGGAGGGGGACCACCGCCTCCCTCAGTAAAAAGAAATGCCTCGGGGGATGGGGGTCCCTGCTGCCCGAAGGCCAACTCTACGCTGCGCATGCCAAAGGCTGTGCGTGGCATGGGGTTGGCTGTATGTGGGGCATTGGCTGCAGGGCCTGACCATAGGCCAGGCCCTGTGGCCAACCCCCTCGCTATGCACGGCCAAAGGCTGAAAGGTTGGCTGCCTGTGGCCAACCCTCCGTGTACAGCATGGGGTTGGCTGCCTCCTGGTGGACTTGCCACAGGGTATGGCCGCAGGCAAGAGGTGGCGTACAAGCAGGTAGAGCAGCGTCAGAATGGGGCAGCAGGTTCACCAATTAGGCATCCTTCTCTTGGGCTCCTTGCCGCCTCTGTCCGGTGTGTCATTGTGACTGACTTGTTGCTACTCTAGGGAAGTCCACCTCCTCTCCTTTAGGGGTGTGTGGAATTCACAGAGTTTGATTCTGCAGAATGACATGCAATTACATTAAAATTTTGCCAGTTATTGCAGATTTCCACGACAGGGTGAAGTGGGCATTTTGTGCTTTTTTTTTGCGCAAAATGCATCCTCACGCCCACAAATGGAAGTGAGGATGCATTTTGCGCTGAGAAAATAGCGCAGCCAAAGCCTTGCATACTCTGCAGTGATTAAAAGTTTTAATCGCTGCAGAGTTTGTAATGGCACCGAGGAGTATGCAGTGGTTTCTAACTTTAGAAACCACTGCATAATTTTTAATTCCTCTGGCGGAATTTTAATTTATCAGTAATTCCGAGTTACAAAAGTAACGCGGCATTACCAAAATTCCTGCGATTCCGACCAGGCTTACTCTTCTTCGACCTCACACCGTACATCAGCTGGGGAACATCTGCATTCCTAGACTGCATCAGGAAATTGACGTTCACTTAAGACAGAGGTATGAAGCTTATAGCATGATTAATTAAAATCATTATAATCATTTAAGATCCTATTTAAAAGCAAAAGACGAACATTAATCTTAAAATATGCAATTAATCCAGGGCAATTCATAGAGGTTGAAAAAAATGTAATTAAGATACAATATATAGTAAAGATTATTGAAGGTTCAAGAACCGTCTGTAGGAAGCTGGCTCTGTATATACTATACCAAAGTGAGGTATAGTGTGCACAGAGTCCAGTGGAACCCCAAAGGTAGGCAGAGGTAAAAGTAGATAGCACCTTACTCTCTATTTGTGGTAGTGTGGTCGAGCAGTAAGGCTTTATCAGAGGGTAGTGTTAAGCATTTATTGTACACACTCAATCAGCAAATGAATTCACACACTCAAAGACTGAACTTCAGACCAATTGTTTTTGTATAAAAATATTCTTTTAGTTATTTTATTTTTCTAGAACCAAGCAAGCCTGGCACATGTAAGCAATAAATACTTTACAGTAGTAATGCAGTTTGTAAACAGTTTGAATTGAAATGGTATATGCACTTTGTTTTGACTTACAGGATGGTTGCAGAGAAATGCAATACTTTGTAAATACAGTACATAGACTTGAATAGGCTTTTCAGTAAAATACCAGGTAAGTTACTTTTTAGATTACTTTTCTTACTCAGAGTAGTATGCCTGGATACTACTCCGGGACATTTCCTGTAAACAGGTAAGTAAAATCGATTTGGTTAAATAGTACAATTTTAAAGAATTTCTTTAGGTTTTCAAACTCCACACTTAGAAACTTTTCCAAGAAAAACAGTCAATGTTAACCTATGGAGGAAAATAGTGTTATCGGTTTTGAGGTAAGTATTTGGTAGTGGGAGTTGAGGTTCTGGGGGTAGACTCAGAGGTCCCCCAGGGTCAAGGATGCACTCTAGTTACACCCTCAGCGGCACTAGGGCGGCCGGGTGCAGAGTGCTGAGGCCCAGTGTTATCCAATGGGGGATAAGGGGCCTCCGGTTGGTGGCTGCTGGCAAGCAGGACACTTGGTTGTGGGAGCAAAGCTCCTGGACTTTAGCTCAGGGCAAATGGGGAAACAAAGTAGCACCAAAGGTGCACCCTCAGCGGCACTAGGGCGGCCGGGTGCAGGGTGCTGTTTCGACGTCGGGCGCCCTGTTGTTTTCAAAGGGGGACCTCTGGTTTGCAAAGGCACTGCAGGCTTGGGGACGAAGGTCTCCTGGGTGCGACCACCACTTCAAGAGGTAAGTTGGGAAGTTAGGGGTTGGTTAGGCACCGTCGGTTTGGGCACCCAAGGCCGTGGGGCGTCGGGTGCAGGGGTGCCTTTTGGGGTCGGATCTTCTTACCAGCTCCTGGTCGCGGTTGGGGGGACCTTCTGGATTTAGACTGCAGGCGTCGGCTGGAGGCTTGAGGCAGGTCAGGGGTCACCGGATCTCAGGTCAGGATCACCGGGGTGTCCTCCTCGAGGTGTTTGCCCACTCGAGCTCGGGCCGTGGACGGCGGATGCAGAGTAGGGCGGATTTGCGGTGTCCGGACGGAGCCAGGGGTTGCAGATGAACAAATCCGGTGTTCACGGGAGACAAAGTCTTTGTGCTTGAAGGCAGGCAGGTCCTCCGGGGTTTTCGAGGTTGCTGGCTGCAGGACACACCGGGATTTCGCAGGAGCAGGTTCGAGGTGGAGACAGGCCGGTAGGGCTGGGGCCAAGTCAGTGGGCGTCTTCCTCTTGTTAGCTGCTGCACAGCTGTTCGATCCTTCTTCTTGTAGTTTCTTCCTGTCTGCGGAAGCAAGGTTCAGGGGTGCCCCTAAATACTAGATTTAGGGGTGTTACAGGTAGGTAAAAGGCAGGGACCAATGGGTCCCTTCCCTTGGGTGGGTACACCCCCTACTATGCCACCCTCCAGTGGGAGGGTGGCATGAGCCTGTCCCTGGTTGGCTGAGTCCCCCCATCTTCAAGATGGCGGGGACTTAGAGTTGTGCTTCACCTCGCCTCCCCCACCTGAGGGGTGGGGTTGGCACAGGTGGTCACACCTCTCTTCCTCACTTGTTTTTCCCGCCGGCTCTCCCGCCCAAAGTGGGGGTCAGAACCAGTGGGTACCAGTTGCTGAAAGCAGCAAGTGGCCTGGGAAAGCTCACAAAGGCGGCAAGCCTTTGAAGCTTCCCCTTCGTGAACCCTGCCCATCCTGGGGGAGGAGGCTTGGCACCTCATCCCAGGATGTGCATTGTTTCAGGTCCCAGAGAGCAGCAGGCTCTCGACCCAGGGTGCCAGAAACATGTCTGGTGGTGGCAGCTGAAAGCAGCCACTCAGCCTGGACACTAGTGGTGGGTTAGTTTTCAGGGGGCATCTCTAAGATGCCCTCTGTGTGCATTTTTCATTAAATCCCACACTGGCATCAGTGTGGGTTTAATGTGCTGAGAAGTTTGATAGCAAACTTCTCAGTATTCAGTGTAGCCATTATGGTGCTGTGGAGTTCGTATTGACAAACTCCCAGCACCATATACTCTTGATTAGCAGGAGCCCAGGGCACACTCAGTCAAAGCACATCAGCAATTCAGCAAAAAGTGGGGGCAACCATGCAGAAAGAGGGCACTTTCTCACACCGTCAATGCTGTGTCCTGATTTATACAACTCCAAAGTTCAACCACAGTTGCTTAATGGTCCATTACATCAGGTTGCTCCTCTATATCACAGCTACTCAGTTCTTCGATGATCAGCTTCATGAACCTTAAATAACCCAGAGGTGAGCTGGCCAGAGTCCCCTTTCAAACAGGTTTCACGGCCGTGGTACAGGTGTGGATGTTTAAAGATCCGAATAGCAGTAAAAGCTAGTATTTCTACAACTCAGTTAAGTTAGGAAGGATGCAAACAACATGAATTAAAGACTCCTGTTCTGACCCGCGTGGATCGCATGATCGAACTACTCCACTTTTTATCATGTCGTACCAGAAGTCTCTTAGTGGAATGAGACCAAGTCGATACCTCATCAATTGTCTCTTTTGCTCCAATAGCCAAGTTTTTTTCAAATATTGTTGGACGACAGGTGAGGTATAAAGTGCAAGTGCTAGATCCAAATAGGATTTGTTACATAACGCCCAGATGTACTCTTTGACCGATATCAGCTTGGCTTGTTTATTCAGTAGCTTAGGGCCTGATGTAGATCTCGGTGGACTGGTTACTCTGTCACAACGGTGATGGATATCCCATCCGCGGAATTATAAATCCCATAGGATATAATGGAATTTATATTTCGGCAGACGGGGTAATCGTCACTGTTGTGGTGGAGTAACCTGTCCGCCGAGATCTAAATAAGGCCCTTAGATGTTGACTTGCACAGGAGTGCCTTATTCCAAAGCTCCTCAATGTCCAAATCCTGTATGGACGATTCTCAATATAATTTCATCGATGAGTTTCCTTTATTAATTGGAGCTCATAAAATGTTTTGTAAGGTGTTAAAGTGGGTGATTTTAGGCTTATGTTTATTATTAGAAAGAAATCTCGATTGAAGCATCAATCTCCATTGCACCAGGTTGAAGTCTAGTCGTAGTTGAGCTTGGGATGTTGCTTCCAGCAATCTTAATAGGGAGCAAACAAAGTTGCGGTGAATTATATCTAGTGAGTTGCCCAATGTGTGTCTGAACACAACCACTCCGTAAATTAACACCAGCGTGAGTTTGCATTCAATAAGTTTACAGATTTTAGTTATGTCTGGGCCAGTTATGTTCTTTAATAGCTGCATAGATATAGTGCTGAGGAGACAGCAGCATTCTTCAACGATGCTTTGGGGGGCTGAGTTTGGCCTCTTTCATCGAACCACACTGCAAGATATTTGTAGTCCGTGACTCGATTTGCTCGTCATCGATTAGCCATCGGACATTCTTTTAGCTTTTGCCCAAAAATAATAATCTTCCTTTTGGCTGTATTGTTTTTATTATTATTACTTTTGCTGTATAAAACGAATCCATCCAGTTGTCTTTGGAGCCCTAGTGAGGTTTGATGCAATAGTATGGTGTCATTGGCGTACTGCAATGTTTATCTTTCGATCTGCTAGCTTTGGTGGGCACGCTCATGAAGAATTGGAGGCATCTATCATGTCCGCTCGATAAAGGTTAAAAAGAAGGGGAGCCAATATGCAGCCTTGCTTCAACCCTTTATTAGTGGCAATTTTGCGAGACGAGCCATTTAGGGGTTAATTTGCTCTTTACCCATGTGTATATAGGCTAATAATTGCTCCTAATAAATGCAAATGGATGCCCCATGTTTGCATGTTTGGCTCATAACTTGCCGCTGTAGATATTATCGAAGGCAGTTGTAAAATCTATTGGTGCTACGCTTAGCTGTGTTCCCTTTGCTTTCAGAGTCTCTTCAACAAGCAAGGGCAGCGATAGCAAGTTAATATCTATACTGCAGCCCTTTTCTAAGCCTATTGGCAACAAGGTGTACTTTTTTTCAGCTGCCGATCTCTCCAGTTCTTTAAGGAGGAGTTTCTCATAGACCCGTGATACTCAAAGTACGGCCCGGGGGCCGCATGCGGCCCTCCTGACCTTTACATGCGGCCCCCTGGTCAGCAGCAGCACTGGGCTGCTGTTTACTCGACTCAGCACTAACATGAAAAAAAATGTTAAATATACATCAATTACTTATTTAAACGTAAATTGCAGTTAGGGAAAGAAAGAAACTAGGCCCTTAACTTTATGAACACCTTCATTTTTAGGTCGAGCCTCGAGTAGCGCGCAAGCGCTGCTCTCCGAGACTTTATGTAAGGGGCTTTTGAAAGCTGACAACACGCTCGTGCACAATGGCCTTTTCCGTGCGGTTACCCACAAGCAAAAGGCCATGGTGCACGAGCGTGTGGTCACGCCTGCTGCTTGCAAGCACGCGCACCACTCGCGTGCTTGTTTTTTTTCCTTGACGACGCTGCAGTGGCTTGTTTAAATTTGTATTTCTTTGGGAAGCAAAAGCGTGCCTTTTGCCTTTGTTTTCGTCTCCGTAAGAATCGCACCACTCCAGCGAAAGGCGCGGCTCGACAAACTCTATTTTTACAACATTTTATGCTTTTAATAAGCAGCACGGCACATGCGGCATGGTGCTCTGGTTACTAAATGCGTAAAATATTGAAAAAAATGAGTTTGACGAGCCGCGCTTTTCTTTTTTAAAATTTTGTTATTGTAGTCCGGCAATGTAGTTGGGCGGGGAAACGGAGGCCGATTTCCGCCTGGTTCTAATATGGAGACTTTATCAGGTCAGCTACGATAATAGAGGGGAGACGTACGCGTGCGCCCGAGAGGAGGCTTCTCAGTTCTCACCGCTCAGACTCCTCCCCCCCAGCGCGGAGTGGTCTGAAAGCGGATGGCGTAGTCAAAGGGAGACTCACATGGGCAAAACACTGAGAAGGAGCAGTTCGAGGACGGTAAGTCAGAGATATCAACTGGAATAACATTTACCTCCTGCTGAAAGGACACAGCAAACATCCACTCACTACTGCTCCTAAGCTTCAAAAGTGAATTTACAGCCCGGCGAGTCTATTCTCCGCAGTTGGGAGCCGGTCCACGAAACAACATGTACACGGCAACCCGTTGAGTCTATTCGCTGCATTCGTAGATGTGGAAATCCACAACCCTTTCCCCTCCCGATGGCCTTAGACGTTAGTAATTATATAGCTGCCGCCTTCCTTAATGCCATCGCCCCGTAGACTTATAATCCAGCCAGGCATGCCGTTGATGGCTTCTTCAACAGGACAATCTAAAATACTCCCCGGACTCGAGAACACAGAGACTCGTTCAAGACCCCACTGTTAAGCCTACACCTTTCAACCTAACACGCATGAGGCACCGAAGCCCATAGAGGCCCCAATCCACTCATTTGCGCCTACGCACCCCTGACTCTCGAAGTCATATCGGTATGGAGCCTTCCATGAAACTCCAGCCTGTACCCAGGACACCAGAAGCGCACTAGACCTTAAAAAATTATAAGGAGCGGGTGGTTGGAGGATGAATTTCATAGGCATTGTACAGCGATGTCTTTGGGGTGGAAAAGTCACGGCCCTGTGCACTGGTAGACTTCACAGTCTGGTATTCTTTGTAGTCGTCTAGGGAGCATTCTGTTTAGTCGCCTATATCTCATATAACTAGGGTGATCAAATTTTTAGGAGGGGGGGGGAAACCGGAATGGCAACAGACACAGAAATAGCACTACATGCTTGCACTCCTGTGAACATATTCACTTCTCTTTTCGAATATATATATATCTATACACACACTCTATTGAATGACATTTAAACACTACCCCCATCTTCCTCCCCCTACTTTGTCCCAAGGACACGCATGATGCCTGTCTTGGGTGATGGGCTCTGTGGACGTTAATTCGCCCCAAATTAAATCCTGTTGTGCTGCAGTGAATGAGACCAGGCAGTACATCAGGGTACCCTTATCAAATAAGCTCTGTCCTAGGTGTAATGTGGAGGGCTAGTGTAACATGAGCCTGTACAGCACCATTAAAGTGTGGGTGCTCACCCACCTCTCTTTAAAAACCGGAACATGTATTTATTTTTTCAAAATGTGTCGGGACACCGGGACAGTCTTTGAAAAACTGAGACTGTCCAGGCTAATTCTGGAGCTCTGGTCACCTTACAAATAACGGATTTCTCTTTCCTCTCATCTTTTGCATTTTAGCTTTGATTGTGTAGCATGTACTAGCGCTCGTTGCCTTAGGCACTTAACTACATAGGTACTGCTTAGGCCAAATCTGGCTAGGTAAACTTTGCCTTTCATTTAGTGCAATTACCATGTTAGACTGGGCAACAAGCTCAAACACGTATAGTCTATATAAAGTACTGAATAAAGGCTTGGTATAAAATACGCTTTTATAATGGTTAACTAATCCCCCAGCCCGTGGAATCGAGGTGTTTTGTTTGTATTTTTTTTATAACTAGTCATAACCGCTTCCCTTTCCTCATTGAAACCCATTAGAAAAATGCGTCACACCAGTGAGTGACTATAGTAAATGTATTCTGACGTTATAATGCCGCATTTAACAGTGCAAGAGTAAATAACTGTACTATGTCTTCAGTAGACCTTTTAAAACTAAAAATGTGCTCCTTTTTGAAATCTCAAGTGGTTGCCATGGGGGAATCTAAAAAAAAGCCAAGAAGCAGAGTTAGAAGTCCACACAATGCATTCTATAATTATGCATCTTGAATAGGGCTTCTAGGTTTATTTTGTAACATTTCAATCTGTATTTATCCGTATTTTTTGGCAATTTTATCTATATTTATTTAACTTTCATTTTGTGAACAAATGATGTTATAAAATTGTACATTTCCACATTTAACTGATAAACGCGCACTCATACTCTGATAATTGTTGTTCATTAGCAAATTAAGCAGCCAAATAGAGCATACCAACACACCCACATACTAGAAATGTATGTTAACATAGGCCAATATTTAAGGAAATTCCATCCTGTTTTAAGGATATTGTGCTGCATAACTAAATACTTATAAGGTTCCAAAAGCGAGACCTATTGGCTATGCCAATGCTTGTTAAAGACAGCAAATGTGTACAAATACGATAATGTTTTCAAAATTCAAAACGTGTATTTCATTGACCTGTAGAACTATTTCACCGTAGTAAATCAAATTATAGCAGTGCATTCAGAAGTCATTTTTTTAAGCTGATGTTTTTCAAACATGAATTTAGAAATGTTCATGCCCCCCCCACCCTGACAACAATGCCATTAGTGATTACATCCAAGCACAGGAGATGGTTTTGAACAGCACGCATCCTGAAGTCATGTATTTCGAGTTCCTTTTATATGTGATAATGAAGAAAAAGGAGGGAAATTGAAATAAAACAATTGCCCAGGGTCACACAATTTGGTCAAGTGGAGAAGCTGGGATTCATTCCAGGTTTTCTGGTTTCACATTGCCACTAAATATACATGCTTTGCTTCCCCTACACTGACTTTACACCCGCCGCTGGCATCAGTGCGGCACTTGGTCACACCAAAGACCAAACTTGGAGGCCGCTGGGAAAATGTTTGTGAGTACCCATGTCATAGACCTTTCCATCGAAGTCTAAAAGAGCAGTTAGTCGGTAGTTTTTGTGGAAGTTTTTGGGTACTTTTTGAGAATGGGGACCAGCAGGGCTCCCAGACAGCTCTCTGGAATTGCATGAGATGTTAAACAAGAGCTATACAGAGGCAATAGAATACTCGCCCATTGTGACACTGCTTGTTAAAAATAGTGGCTGGAATCTCATTAGGGCCAGGAGGTCCATTCCTGAAGATCGAGTTAATAGTTAGTTCGACCTCACTCAACATGATTTATAGAGTCATGGGCACCAGTTGACGCAGGCTGCCGTTGAGGACCTTCCACTTCCATATTATTAGATGACACTGTGTTATCAACATATAAACTTCTGATGTAGGCAATCCAGGTGGTTGGCAGAATATTCATGGAGAATTGCTTCTTCTGATAACAAATACACTGGTTGACTATGGACCACAAATTCCTTCCATTTTGCATTTGGCCACCTCATAAAGCATGATCAGTTGATTCTACTCTTTTCTGGGTCAAAGTTTCTTCCTATAGAAAGATCTTATTTTTTATTTCCCCTTTTAAGGAAGAATCGTTCTTCTAGTTCCTCTGCCTCATAATTTTGTTGAGTTTTGTTTTTAAAACTCAAATATCGTTTTTTTCCATATCTCCACGACTTGCCAGTTTATTTTCCAAATGATTTCGATTTCTGCTTAAGCTCCTAGCAAGTTTTGACGATTGTGGAGCTCTTGATTGAAGGCTAAAGCAATTTATTGATCTATAGATGATCACTTTCTGGAGTGGGAACAATTGTGTAAGCAAGGATATCATGGAAGTCCCTAATTGTGGCCCAAGTATAGTGAAGGCTAGCCAGGCGTTGTGGTGAAATGTGAGCGCATGCTGTGGGTTGACCAGATGGAAAGCGCCAATTTAAGGCTAATAACTGGAGCTGCCCCTTTGTTATGTATCTTTTGATGGTTTGCCAGGGTAGCTGGTATGTTCCAATGTGGATCATCCATATAGTGCAATGTTGATTCACAATTTGGGGAAAGAAGGTTCAGATAAAATTCCCCTTTGAGGATCAACATGGCATTGTGGTCAGATCTCATTGTGGCTCGAGTCACAGTTAAAAGGTCTCCCACGGATCATTTTTTAACTAAGTTAGGATTTATGTATATATTATATACAATTATTATTTTTGACTTATGTGCGCTATTACAGACGACATTGAGTTTACAAGTGAATTTTCATTGTTATCAGATATAAGCTCAGGCATTTCCGTGACTATTGAACTCCTCCTGATGAGTGACCACACGTCGATGGTGTTGCACTACTGAAGAACTCCGTATAATCGTCTATGGGAATTGAAGCGAATGACCACGTCTACTGCAAGCATATGATATTAAAAAAAATCAAGACGCTTAGCATTGCTGGTTTTTGAGTTGATCCGTTGATTCACCTGATTTTTAAGGTTCATACAAGAGGTTTACGCCAACACATAGTCCTGCACCTGGTCCTCAACTCCCTCAACGCAAGTGCAGAGATCACTGTTCCATCACAGGGGTCATTCAAGCATCTGACTCAACAATACACAGGGCATCTTTCCAGGCTTCTCCAGAGTAAACAGGGAGATAGAAAGCAGGTATTGCATCAAGTTGCATACTTCTATATTAAGTCCATACATCACAGCAGGCCAATTCTCTAGGCTCCTGTGGCCAAGCAGGGTTTTCTTACTACGACCTGATGGAATGCACCCTTTTCTGTGCAGAGCTTTATGTGGCCTTTTTGGGGCAGGCCTTACACTATGCGCATTTGGCACCTAAATCTGGATAGGGGAAAGCAATCCAGGTAAGAAACAACAAGCTCTGAAGTTGCAGCCAGGGGCACCTGCAGGGCAGGGACAAATTCTGAGAGAAGAAAGCTGGTATGGCTTTCCCTTGCTCAATATGACCATCATTTTGGGTCACAGTCGGCATGACATTCTAAAAGGACATCAGACATACTGTTATCACGAACGCTCCATACAGATTAAATGAAATGAAATGAAATGAAAATTGGTATTTGTAAAGCGCTAACTGCCACTCCGAAAGGAGCATCCTGGCGCTGGTATGGAAGTGAGCGGCTGCTCAGAAATTCTTAGATGAGAGAAAGGCAAAATTCATCTGAGGCTCCGAAGATCCAAGTCTTTAGTTCCTTCCTATATTGTGTTTCAGATTTATGCATTCTTAGATGCGGTGGCAATAGGTTCCAGGCTCTGGTGCCTAATGCTGTTAATGTTTTTCCTCCCCTAGTTTTGCATCTAAAGCTGGGAGGTTTGAGTAAATTCGCTGATGATGACCTGAGGGTTCTAGATGTACTGTAAGGAGTGAATCTTGATGCAAGATATTGAGGCCCCAGTTTGAGTGAAGCTCTGAAGGTGATGAGGAGGATCTTGAAGAGTATTCTCTTGTGTAATGGAAGCCAATGAAGGGTTTTCAGAGCTGTGGAGGCGGAGGACCTTCGTGGAAGTTTTAAAACCAACCGTGCTGCTGCGTGTTGGACTACTTGGAGTCTTTTTAATGTTTGTTTGTTGGCTCCTGCCAGAAGACTGTTGCAGTAGTCCAGTCGCGCCAGTATCAAGGCGACTGCTACTGATTTTCTTGCCGCAAGTGGGAGTAAATCGAAGAATTTTTTCAAAGATTTTATGAGGCTGAAACAGGTCCCTGCAACCTTCAATGCATGTGGTTTGAAGCTGAGGGCGGAGTCAAACTGCACTCCTAGGTTTCTTGCCACCGTTACCATATCAGGTGGGGGTGACGTACCCTCTGGCCACCACTCCTCTGGCGAAAAAGAGACTTCTTTGCCTATTGGTAATATCTCAGTTTTTTCAGTATTGCACTTGAGGTGGTTATCCTTCATCCACTGGAGGACCTTGGAGAAGCATCTTTTAAAGTTGAGTTCAGTCTCCTTAGAGTTTTGATCGAGAGATAGGATCATTTGGGTATCGTCTGCATAGGACGTAACTTCGATCATAAATGATGTTATTAGTGAAATGAGTGGAGTCATGTAGACATTAAATAACAGAGGGCTTAACGAAGAGCCCTGTGGTACTCCTGTTGTGATGGTGCGTTCCACTGAAAAGAACGTTCCAAGGGACACAGCTTGCCTTCACCTGGAAAGAAAGGATTTTAACCATACATGCCATACACCGCCCAGGAGAAGGAGAGGAGCCCTAGATATGGGGGTCTAATCGAATGTTACCACAAGGGACACGGTGCGCCTCCGCCAGTGTGCAGAGATAGATGCATGAACCCTGAACTCTGCTAGAGGAGACTGTAATGAGTTAATCTCCCCATAACCTGGTGGGGAGGAAGTAACTGTCCCCTATTTGTTTGGGGTGCCCTTGGGTGCTCATCCATATCTGGCAGGGTGAAAGAATAAGATGGGGAAAGCAGAGGCAGAAAGCATGTGGAGCATATTACAGATGGTTGACAGAATAGTCCACTGGCCAGAAAAAACAATACTCAATGAGACAAAAAGCAGAAGATGGAGTCAGGAGTCAGGAGGACACAGTTCTAGATGCCACGATGAAGTATCGAACAACAAGTCCTACAGCAATTCGAACGTGAGGCGATACAGGAGATATCACTTTGAATTGCATTCCAGGACTTGTTATTTATTTTTTCTCACTATTTAAAGGCTTATCACCAGTATCATAATGCAATGAGATGTGAGCTGAACTCTCAGGGCTGGCAGAGCACCTCACATCAGATTTCAGATGCTTTGAGATTCTGTGTGTAGTGCCTGTATACCACCGGCTTTTAGAAGGAGGGAGCCTACCAAACATGTTCGAAGATGCTAGTTATGTCAAGTAAGTGCCTCGATGAGACTCACCGGCCCCTTGCAACAGCTTCTGTAGGACAATGGCTCATTCATCATCCTTTGGACTGGTGCAGAAGTGGGCACTCTTCCCAAGCACCACTGATATAGCACAAGGGCCGGACATATGTGGTTCAGTTATATGGTGCATAATATACAAAAAGATTAGTCCCTATGCAAATGCTGACAAATATAAATATGTAGGGCTCAGGTATTGTAGGTAAGTACCGTAGGGTGCTAAGACCACCTGTCAGAGTCATATATCCCTCGCATATACTTAGACATGCTTCAGGGGCTCTTGTATTGGAACATACATGCCAGTTCTCCTAGCCCACAACTCTCCTAGTGTCTTAGAAAACTCTCATAAAGGTTTTGGCTTGACTTTCCTTTTGCAAAGAAACACTGTATTGGTTGTGTTGTTGAAGATGTGTCTAGCAGGGCAGTGCCATCGCTTCATTGAATGGACCCACAGGTGGTTGAGAAGTTTTGCTTCCTCAAGGATGGTGATCCTGGTGGACTTCAGGTACCTACAAAACGTAATGGGTGTCCCTTCAAAAGAACGCAAAGGGTTTCTTAAGGAAGGGGGGGGGGAGACTAAGGTCTTTTTGTGTATGATGGTTATGTCTCCAGTGAGATGCACTGGGAGGTCCTATAACAACTCTGGAACCAACCCGTACCTATGGGCGGGAAGGGAGAAAAACCCTTTTCTTTATATAGCCCTCACTCACTCTAGTCTGTCCTAGGAGCCCTGGCACTGAGCCTGAACAGTGTTCACAGGAAGGCACTGGCAGTCTGTGGTGTTCTGTCGTTCTTGTTGGAATCTGGAACACGGTGTGTGGGGTCCAGATTCCAAGAGAGGACGGTTTGCCCAGGCTTGAAGTCGTAGCTTCTTGTTGCAGCTCCTTTAATCAATTAAACTTACCGAAATATACCACAGCGTCCCGTCTTCATTTCGTGAGAACTTTACATTGGCGACGATCGGGAAATGAACCATCAAGCCTGGAGCCCTGCGGTATGCAGATCAAGCGTCCGATGACTGCGTGACCAGCTGTGTGTCAGAGAGCCTCTCCGGAGCATTATTGATGATATTGTGACCTCCGTTGTGAAAACCCTGTTTTCCGTAAGGTTGCGGTGAGACTTTAAAAAATTTTATTGAGTTTTCAGTTTGTGTCTCTCCCTCGCGCACGGAGCTCGAGCGCTGCTCTGCTTACATCATTCGCTGCCTCGTGCATGCGCGCGCATTCTGAACTAAGCTAGAGCACTGACTAAGGAATTTTCAGCGGCTCTCATCTTTAATTGTGACGCATGCGCACAGTATCTATCGGATGACAAAGACAGAGAATTTCAGCTATTTTTATGAGTTCTTTCATGCGCAAGGCTATCAGAGACTAAAACGTGTTCCCACTGTTTAATGTGAACACGCATCTTACCTAATATTGTCATTGCGGTCATTTTCTTCGGTGATCCACACACCATCAGCTATTCCCACGTTCCTGCTTGATCATTTGTGCTGTCATTTCTCCTTTGGTGAACTGCACATCTTCATTAGAATTGGGAATTCATATCAGTGATTCGCACACTTCTCTTACTTAGTGCGAGCCAACGATTTAAGCTTTACTTCAGTGATTCGCACACTAATTTATTACAACCAATTTTTGTTATTATTTGAAAGTGCAATCATTTTGTGATTAACATAACAATTATTTTGTGTTATTTCATGTGAATACACATTACTATTTATGCAATGTTGTTATTGATATTGTAATACCTTCTTTCCAAATTTAACATGGAGGGTATAGGTGCTCCGCCTCCATTCCTAGCCACACCAGGAGAACCTGTTTTAGAGTGGAAACAATGGAAGGAAGGCTTAGAGGCTTACATCAAGGCTATAGGCGGCGATGATTACACGGACAAGCGGAAATTGGCTATTTTGAAGCATTGCTTTGGAGCTGAAGGCAGATGCATTTTAAGTCATTTACCATCTGTTTCTACCAATAATTCAAGTGATGATGATGACGTTGATGTATTTGACAATGCTATCAAACAATTGGACAAACTTTATGTAAAAAAAGTCAACGAAGTGGTTGCACGTCACAAATGTTTAAGCAGAGGGCAGCTAGTAAATGAATCTATTGATGTCTTCGTCAATGATTTGAGAATCCTAGCTGCCAAATGTAATTATTCTTCATTTCATGATCAAATGGTACGTGATCAAATGGTACATAAGGTGGTTGATGTCAAGTTACAGGAAAAATTGTTATCCGCTGAGGATTTGACACTTAACAAAGCAATTGACATTGCTCATCGTTTTGAGGACATGAAATTAGGCATGAAAGAACTATCTGACAAGAATACTTCCGATGTTCATTTAGTTAAAAAGTCTATCTCTGATGAAACCATTAATAACAAACCTAAAAGTAAGTTACCTACTTCTTATTCAAATCAGGAAAGAAAAGAATATGTTTGTTTTAAGTGTGGCGTTCCTGGTCATCTAGCTAATGACAAAAAATGTCCTGCAATTGGTCAAGTGTGCAGATACTGTAAAGCAAAGGGACATTATGCCAGAATGTGCAAGAACAAAAACAGATTTAGGAACAAAGCTTATGATTCCAGAAACCAAAACTCTGATCAGATTAAGGAAGTTAACTATAACTTAGAGGAGGAAGAATTTATGTTAACCGTATGTGAGGTCAATGGTACAGGGAAAGATGCTCCTTTTTGTACAATCTTAATTGGTGATAAAGAAGTTAGGGTAATGGCAGATTCAGGCGCCAGGCACACACTCATTGGTGATGAGTGGTTAAAAGAGTTTCCAAACGTACACTTATCTCCTCCTGACATCAAGCTAGTGGGATATGGGAGGAAACCCATCGATGTTTTAGGCTTCTTCACCACCAGTCTTAGTTTTAAAGGCAAATCCATTTTTGCAAAAGTATATGTTGCCAAAGATGGTTCCTGTCTTTTGGGGTGGCCTCAGCAAAGGGATCTGATGATCACTCTTGATCCCAACCATCCTGATCAAGTACTGGGTTATTCAGATCTCATTTTTCAAGTATGTGATTATCCAGCAACTGAACGGGAGAAGAAATTTGGCACCGTGTTTTCTCCGCAATTGGGTTTGTTAAAAAGGTTTGTCCATAAGATTATCCTGAAAAGCAATGCCATACCCAGGGTACACAAAGTCAGAAATGTTCCTTTACTTCTTAGGGATGCTGTAAAAAAAGAGTTAGAGAGGTTGTGTCAACTTGATGTTATTGAGGAGACTGAATCCTCCGAATGGTTGTCACCCGTTGTTGTCGCACATAAACCCAACGGAAAGGTTAGATTTTTGTTGACTTGAGAGATCTAAATGATAATGTGTGGGTGGACAGACATCCATTACCAAATATCGGAGAAATGTTTGCCAAACTTAAAGGGGCTTCAATATTTTCGACCTTAGACCTGTCGAGCGCATATCATCAAATTGCTTTACATGAAGATAGTAAACAATATACTTCTTTCATTACGTCGGAAGGTGCTTTCAGGTACAAAAGGATGCCTTTTGGTTTAATTTCTGCATCTTCTGTCTTTCAGAGAGTTATGCACATATTATTTAAAGATGTAAAGAATGTATTATACTTTCAGGATGATATCCTAGTCTTTGGATCCAATTCTCAAGAACATTCTGAAACTTTGCACAAGGTTCTGTGTACTTTTCAAAATAACGGTTTGACCTTAACCAAAGAAAAATGCTAATTTGGTATGTCATCGGTGGACTATTTAGGTCATTCCATTAGTAAAAATGGTATTTCACCAAAACAAAATTTAATCAAGGCCATTGAGGATGCCCCTGAGCCTCAAAACAAAGACCAACTTAGATCTTTTTTAGGTCTAGCGGAGTACTACGCTAAATTTATTCCTGTATTTTCCGACAAAACTGTTCACATGAGGAATTTGATGAAGAAAAATCAGTCGTTTTTGTGGGATGACAATTGTACTAATGAATTTAAACATTTAAAAAAATGTAGATCATCTGCCCCTGCATTAGCCACATTTGACACAGCCTGTAATTCGGTAATTGTTTCCGATGCCAGCAAGGTTGGTATTGGTGCCGTCCTGATGCAAAACCAAAAGGGGCATTTAGTCACAATTGCTTTTGCATCGAGGCCGTTAAGAGATGCCGAACACAAATATTCCACCTTGGAAAAAGAAACACTTGCATGTTGGTGGGGTATTGAATATTTTCGGAAATATATTTATGGAACTGTTTTTAAGGTAAGGACAGATCATCGTCCTCTAGTGGATTTATTTACAACAAAAGGTTGTGGTAAGGCAACTCCCAGGATTGCCAGATGGCAATACAAGTTACAGGATTTTCACTTCAAGGTTGAATATATTCCAGGTGTAAAGAACATCCTTGCTGATTGTTTATCAAGGTTGCCAGTGAGGGATGATAATGTGGTTGAGGATGATGTAGATCTGGAAAGAGTTGTTTCCATCTGTGAAGAATCCAACGGGTGCATCAAGGAGGACCAATGGAGTTTGGCATGTGATAAGGATATTAATCTCAAAGAGGTTGTGAATTTTGTCAAGTCTTCATGGCCCAGACAAACTGATGTTCCTCATGATCTTCATCCATTCTTTCAAGTGGCTCCCGAATTGTCTCTTCAAGATGGTGTTTTAATGAGGGGTCAGCAACTTGTGGTGCCGATTGATTTGGTACAAACAGTGTTGGATATGGCTCATGAAGGTCACCCTGGCATGACCGGTATGTGGGCTGCTATGGATAGATGTATTGAACCCAAGGTCAGAGATTGTGTCAAGTGTTGTGTCAGTGACAAATCGCAAAAAATCATTTCTTACGAACGTCTGCCTGTTTCAAGGCCATCTCGTGTCTGGGAGTGTGTGTCTCTTGATATTGCTGGTCCCATGTGTTTTGGCTACTATCCCTTGTACGCTATTGTCCTTGTTGATCAATTGTCACAGGGGCCTGATGTGAAGCTGGTTTCTCAAATCACTTCAAAGGTTGTTATTCAATTTTTAAATTAAGTTTTTGAAAGGGAAGGTTTTTCTGAATTATTGCTTACCGACAATGGTGTGCAGTTGACTTCTGTTGAGATGAAGGACTTCCTAGGATGTCATGGCATTGCATATAAACGCTCTTCAGTCTATTACCCCCAGAGCAATGGTATTGTGGAAAGGTGGATTAGAGTGTTGAAAGAAGGTTTACAACTAGCGATTAGTAATGGTAAGAATTGTCATCAAGCCATTAAGGAGTTACTTTGGATTTATAGAAACACTCCCAGGAGTGATGGCGATTTGTCTCCTTTTGAAACAAGCATTGGCATAGCCAATAGGTCTCGCCTTTGGGGCCTTATAAGTGTTTAGTCAGAGCTATTGACTTTGCCAATGTCTTCAAGCTGTGCTGTAGAGAAGTGTGGCTGCTGTGCAGCATGCTGAAAAGTTATAATAAAAAAAAGTGTCAGAAGCATTTTTGTTACTTTATATATGACCAAGAAGGCATTATGTAAAACTGAACGACCATATTAAAAAAAGTATTTACAATAAAAAATTCTCAGTTTTCTTTTGTTCTTGCAATGCTGGCAACTTGTTTCTGCCTATTGCAATGGTTGTTTGTTAAAGCTTTTTTTTGAGGGGGCGTAAACAATCGGAGGGTGAAGGTTGGGAACTAGTACCTGTATTATAACACTAGCAGCGGCCAGACGCTAGGGGAGAATCAACAGATGCCAGATTCCGAGAGCAGGCTGAGGTGGTGCTGAGTGATGCTGAGGTGGTAGTGGTGGTGGTGGTGACTGTTGCGGAGACGATGCTGAGGTGATGCTGAATGATACTCAGGTCTTGCTGAGTGATACTGCTGTGGTACTGAGTGATGCTGTGGTGGTGCTGAGTGATATTGTCTTGGCACTGAGTGATGCTGTGGTGGTGCTGAGTGATGCTGTGGTGGCGCTGAGTGATGCTGTGGTGGCCCTGAGTGATGCTGTGGTGGCCCTGAGTGATGCTGTGGTGGCCCTGAGTGATGCTGTGGGGGCCCTGAGTGATGCTGTGGTGGCCCTGAGTGATGCTGTGGTGGCCCTGAGTGATGCTGAGCGATGCTGTGGTGGTGCTGAGCGATGCTGTAGTGGCCCTGAATGATGCAGTGTTTCCCCTGAGTGATGATGTGGTGTCGCTGAGTGAAGCTATGGTGGTGCTGAGTGATGCTGTGGTGGCGTGGAGTGATGTTGTGGTGCTGCTGAGTAATGCTGTGGTTGCGCTGAGTGATGCTGTTGTGGCGCTAAGTGATGCTGTGGTTGCGCTGAGTGATGCTGTGGTTGCACTGAGTGATGCTGTGGTTGCACTGAGTGATGCTGTGGTTGCACTGAGTGATGCTGTGGTTTCACTGAGTGATGTTGTGGTTGCACTGAGTGATGCTGTGATGGCGTTGAGTGATGCTGTGATGGCGTTGGGAGATGTTGTGTTGGTGCTGAGTGATGCTGTGCTGGCTCTGATTGATGCTGTGCTGGCTCTGATTGATGCTGTGGTTGCGCTGATTGATGCTGTGGTTGCGCTGAGTGATGCTGTGGTGATGCTGAGTGATGCTGTGGTGTTGCCGAGTGAGAGATAGAGTGAAGATATAATGCCCAATTAGAGAGGGTGGTGAGAGAGAAAGAGAGAGAAAGGGTGTACATAGAATAAAGAGTGGAGCTGGATAGAGAGAGAGAAAGAAGGGGAGAGAGAGTGAATGAAGGAGTTTGAAAGAGAAACAGATAAAGGGGTGAGAGAGAATGAAAGGCTAAAAAAGATAGAGAGGGGAGAGTTAATTAAGTAGAGAGAGAATTAGAGAGGGGAGAGAGAGAGAAGGAGAGAGACAATAAGAGTGGGGGTGTGGAGTTTCAATAGAGTGAAGAAGTGACGCAGAAAAAGTAACCTTAAATATAGCTTTGTGCTTTGCGCGAATAAATATAAAAAAAAAAACAGAGTGAGACAAAAATACTGGTAATTAGGCTGTGACTCCCAATATAAAACAAATAGCGATATAAGGTGAAATCAACCCACCGAAGCAATATTTCTAACTAGACAAAAAAAAGCTTGCATTTCAATGCTAATCGCTGTTGTTTTTCATGTGCTGTAGTCTAGGGCCGTCAGTTGGTAATGTGAGCTGCTGCTGCGATTGAAACATCAGAGTCCAGAGAGTTAATGAGCCATGACGAGGAAATGAGGAAGAGATAGGAAACCCAGATGGCAGCTGCGCGCGTGCACGCTTTCGTGAACGCAAGCTGGACGCCAGCCGAAAGCCAGTGGGTTTGCACTTCCAAAACCCGCTTACTAAAACTCTCGGCCAGACCAGCGCAAGCGCTGGTGCAGGCCGAGACCTAAAAACTACGAAACATAGGGACCCAAAACGAGTCCATCACTTAGCTGGCTAGATACCTCGGGGGGGGGGGTTTAGCACCTCTTACAGAAATCTACTTGCAACCGACAGAGTTGAATAGCTTGAAGGTCAACTCAGTATTTCATCCTTCATGGGTCGGTAAGATGAATGCTATTGGAATTTGTTACTGAGAACTGCTTAGAAGTGGCAAGAGACCATTCAGTCTGGTGTAAATGGTCACTGATTTTATTGTTCAATGTATGTGAGAAGAGTCGACAACATCAAGGGGCCCCCAAGTGCAGCGGGCGTTGTGATATTCGTAGCAGCTGTTTGCGAGGTCATCACACGAGCAGGGGGTGGGGGGTCTCTCAGATCTTGCCGCCCCTTTCTCCGGGTTCATCATGCCTTGACTTGCAGATGTCGTGCGAGTTTACTCGGTGGATGTGATTTCACTTTCGATGCAGATGTCGCAGGCGCCAGCAGTCTCGCCTTCCTTTTTCACCACTTGCACTCCCTTAGAGACTGCAGGGGGCTTCCCCCGGCTAAACCATTCTCCTTTGATTAATTAATACTGTCACGGCCACGTCAGTTCTTGCCCCCTGCGGACCTCTTCGCATTTAAATTACATTATCTTTATTGTGACTGTAACTGGCCTGACACCCAGACTCCAATCTCCTCCCAACTCATTTCCCAAAATCCAATCCACTCTTAAATACAATAAATACCTTTAATGTGTGGACAAGGAACTTGGAATACACAAAAAGAGAACTGCCGAAGACGTCATCACGTTAGGGCCAGGCGTGATAAGAAAAGCATACAGCTTACAACCCAAACCCCTGCCTTGCCGAAAAATGAACAAAGATGACATTAACATTAAGGCTTCCTGGTTTCCAATTAAAATAAGTAAAGAAACAGAAGTAGGGATGAAAAATATGTTATTGTCACTTTGTGAATTTAGTTGGAAAAAACGCAAAAATACCGAGATATGTATGCATGGCCTATTTATGCCATTTGAACAAGCCAAAGAGAATGTAAATTGCCACTGAGCGAAAGGTTTAACAAGCATTGGCCGCGCGGCCGTGCGAGACGCGCTCTGTGGTGGGGGGGGGAGGAGCGGGAGAGCAAGTGACGCGCGGCCGTGAAAGTGACACGGCCGCGCGGCCCCGAGAAGCGCTCCGTGGTGGGGGAGGGGGAGGAGCAAGTGACATCAAAGGCAGATGGCCTCGAGCATGCGAGGAATGCGCGTTACTCTGCGTGTACTCGGATGCTCTAGGCCAGCCAAAAGTTGTGGTCGCATTTCTGCAAGCCCACACTACAAAATGTCTCGCCCAGAGCCAGCGCTGAAGCGCTGGCTTTCAGGGCGAGACCTAAAAATGAGGGGTAGGAAGAGTGTGTGTAATTTGAGTCAAGCATGGATGAGAGATTTAGCTGCTAGAGAAGAGGAGAAGTGCAAACCTGACGTGGGAGATAAATGCAATGTTGGTGATTATCGGTCTGAGCCTAAGTCTTCATTCTTTCCTTTGAAAGTCAATGATTGGGTGCGTGTGAGGAAAGGCAAATTGGTGAGGTCTGGTGAGTCTAAGTTCTCGGCTCCCATGAAAGTGGTCAGGGTCGGCAAACAGGTAGTGGAGCTTACTGATCGAAATGTATGGAGTCTGTCTAAGGTTGTGAAAGTACCTCAGTGGTTGTGCCTGGACAATTGCTGTCCAGGTTCCAAGTTTGGACATGATAAAAGAAATTGGCGCAGTATGTCACAGCTTCCTGCAAGAAATGTGCAAAGGCACAGTGTGATGAGACAGAGACAGAGACCCACATGGTGCAATGATTACCACATGGGTCTGTACATTTTTAAGTACATGTATACTCAGCAAAGATTTGTTCATTTGTTGATGAATATTGTTACATTTGTTTTGTTAAATTTTCTTATTAATTATTTTGTAAATTGTTGTTAACAAAGGGGGATGTGTGGTGTTCTGTCGTTCTTGTTGGAATCTGGAACACGGTGTGTGTGGTCTAGATTCCAAGAGAGGACGGTTTGCCCAGGCTTGAAGTCTAGCTTCTTGTTGCAGCTCCTTCAATCAATTAAACTTACCGAAATATACCACAGCGTCCCGTCTTCATTTCGTGGGAACTTTACACAGTCCTTTGGGGGAAAGGGTGGTAGGCAGGGGAGGGAAGAGAGTGGGCTCTATCACAACTGGACATAACCCCGTGTACTCCGGCCCTCCAGGCCAGGGCACTGTTAACAAACATATGACTGAATTAAAGGTGTCAGCGTGCAGGAGAAGAGCGCGCAGTTCCTTGTCCAAGCCCACAGACCAGTGGTACCAAGACAGCCTGTGACTGGTTGAAGAGCTGGCATCAGCTGTGGTAGACTGGAACAGCAGCGAGCAGCTCATCACCCAAATAATGAAGACAGGGTGCGCGCGCCTGACATCTCATGGAAACAGATGGGTTCGGGGTGCGCTTTGCTGCAGAGGAAATTTGAAGGCTCAGTCAGTAGATTTCATTCCTACATCTTCGAGGTGGGAGATTGTCTTCCTCCTCAGGTGGGTCTGCTGTCTTACACCCAGCTGCTTCTTTTGGGTCTCCCGTGACCCTGCCGTCTGCTTTGTTTTTTCATGAGCCAATGAACTCACAGTGTATTTTCGGTTGACAGTTGCTGTGCCACAACCTGACGGGTGACTTTCATATCGCGAAACAAGTCTGTTACATCCGTAGCAGTGGCTAAGAAAATATCAGAGCAAATACTTATTCCCTAACTTCTTAACCTTCGTTATTTCATGAGTGCTTTGGAAAAGGCCCATTGCCTATGGAAAAAAATACAATTCTATAAGGCATGCACTGTGAAGAATTGCATCACACAGCTAAAGTACTGAATAATGATGGTGATTACTTCAGATTCAGCAAAACCTTATATATGTAGCTGGTAAATTAAATGTCCATTTTCACTTGAATGTTAATCTCCCCTACATGTCTGTGTTTATCCTCTCACCCTCATCTCGGCTCTTTTACTGCATTTTTTGCACGCATAGAAAGAAAAGCACAGTATGTTGCTTTAAGCTACTATGGTCACGCAGATAGTAACGCTGCAAAAAAAGTAATCAAAAGTCGGCGATCGTCTCAAAGGTTCGTGTCAATACGGAAAGCGCCTTGTTTGTAAGTGCGCCGCTGTGTAAATAAGGCCCATTGTATGTAAGTGCGCCGCCGTGTAAATAAGGCCCATTGTATGTAGGTGCACCGCCATGTAAATAAGGCCCATTGTATGTAGGTGCACCGCTGTGTAAATAAGGCCCATTGTATGTAAGTGCGCCGCCGTGTAAATAAGGCCCATTGTATGCAAGTGCACCGCCGTGTAAATAAGGCCCATTGTATGCAAGTGCGCTGCCGTGTAAATAAGGCCCATTGTACGCAAGTGCGCCGCCGTGTAAATAAGGCCCATTGTATGCAAGTGCGCCGCCGTGTAAATAAGGCCCATTGTATGCAAGTGCGCCGCTGTGTAAATAAGGCCCATTGTATGCAAGTGCACCACCGGGTAAATAAGGCCCAGTGTATGCAAGTGCGCCGCTGGGTAAATAAGGCCCATTGTATGCAAGTGCGCCACCGTGTAAATAAGGCCCATTGTATGCAAGTGCGCCGCCGTGTAAATAAGGCCTATTGTATGCAAGTGCGCCACCGTGTAAATAAGGCCCATTGTATGCAAGTGCGCCGCCGTGTAAATAAGGCCCATTGTATGCAAGTGCACCGCTGCTACTAACTTTGACGTACAAAGCACGATGAGGCTCCAGGAGTCACGTGCGCGCTGCTTCATGCATTTAGTGAATGCCACGAGGGCTCCAGGAATTATGCGCCCGCTGCTTCCTGCATTTCATCAATGCCATGAGCTGCTGCACGTTGTTCTGGCGGATCACCGTCTGATGTGAGACTCTCGTAATGAGCGCAAAGCAACATCTAGGCAGTAGGTCAGAGTACAGTAAAATAGTATTTATGCATGTATGTGTCAATGAATTATCCTAGAAGCATCTCGAGCCCTCGCGGAATGAGGCTTTCCGCCTCTTTCTTCTGCCTCTAGGACAGAGGTCATCAAACTTTTGTCGGCTGGGCCCCCCCAGCTAAACCTTTTTACACGTCGAGCCCCCCCACCACCACCACCTGACAAAAAAGTTCTTGAAGCTGGTACTCTGCATCATTGATGGCCAATGCCTCCTGCAGAGCCCAGGTCGTATAGGGCAAATAATATGAAATAAAGTAAGAGTGTTTAGTAAACTGAAGTTTTTGTAGTGCTTGTGCTTATTATAAAGTTCTAATGAAAAGTCTCCAAGGAAACATTTGCACAAAAATTTACATTGGTCCTATATTTTTCACATAAAACACAATATGTAGGATAGATTAGTAAAAACACTCCCAAAACACAGGTGAGGGGTGTGCCTGTCTTTCTCCACAGAGATAGTCAATGTGTGGATGGATTCTTGCTTCTGCCATCCTTAGGTTGTGCTCCACTTCCAGTCTTGAGCAGTACCTAGAAACGGGAGCGCTCACAAAATTTTGTAATATATTTTTTGCAGTTTTATATAGCGCGAACATCCAAAGGTATTGAAGCGCTTTACAGGAGCATCTTTTACATTTACACACATTCAATTTTCATTTTTTGTAAGCACAGGGAGATTAAGTGGTTTGCCCAGAATCACAGGATGTTCAGCAGACGCCAAGAATTGAACCTGGTTCCCCAGCTCCACAGTCATCAGCTCTGGCTGTTGCGCCACATCCTTGCCCCTAGACAAGATATCAGAAAAAGGCGTTCCACAAAACATGCTTTCTGACACAATTGAAAAATTTGTGATTATGTGGAGTATGGCCAGGTGTTGCCATGCCAGTAGGAGGCCAGCCACAGTTTTCCAAGAAGGCCTAGTGGACATTTACATCATACACATGTGATATAAGTGATTCAAGAGGATATATACATCTTTATTCTCTAGCAGCATCAAGAGTCAATTTGTTAGCATAGTTGGCTTATAAAGAAGATCGTCTTCCAAAGCTTCAGAAATAGCTGCACAAGAAAGCATTTAAATTTGGTCTACGAAAGAAGTGAGGACAGATGGTAGGCATACTTCACAATATTTGTTATATTAGGCTTGTGGACTCAGCTCTAGGGATTCGAACATGTTAAACAAGCACCAACGACTTTAATCAAGGTCAAATTAATTTTTCGTAAGTCACTGGTAAATTAAGTGATTTTGCCAAGGATCACATGATGTTGAGCCGATGCCAGGACTCGAACCCGGGTCCCCAGAACCAAAGTCAACACCTATGGCATTAATGCCAAATCCGCTCCTCCTTGAAGCCTCCAACGTTCCCACTAGTAGTGGGACAAAGGGGAAAGGAGCGAGGCTTTAAAAAAATAAAACGAAAAGCTCTTCACTCTTACCTGCCTGAGAATGGAATCTTCAGAAAGGATGCAACCGTTGTAAATTCCTTGCAGTGAAATGCAGTAGCTGCAAGGATATAAACCAGGGAAACCTTGAGGGGGAAGGGTTCAAGAGCGAGGCGAACGGCAGCAACCAGATGTTAAATTCAGCAACCACGAGGCAAAAGGCAACAGTGAAGAAATGCTCTTTCATCAGCAAAGTTCGAGTATTTTGCAACTTTATGTATACAAAATTTGCAGCACTCCCTGGTATCTCTCCTGCTGTCCCTTTCATTGGAGGAACGTCAGTGCTGATGTCAAAGCAGTGCTCTGCTGCAGGAACTACATGCTGATTGGCCGTTCTGAATGACTACTCCAATCAGAGAGCCCTAACTCGAGATGGGGGTATGAAAAACAGGCAGCAAACATACTTCCGACGTGGGAAGCAACCAGGGGCGCAACTAGACCCGAACTTCGGATGGAGGGGGCTAAGACTCCCAGCCAGGGCAGGCCCTAACACTGGTCGCGCACGGTGCAACAGTCATTTTGTGCGCCCCCTCTCCCATTACCTCCTTCTCCATGAATTCCCTCACTACCACTCGCCAAAAATGCACCTCATCTCTCTATAGCACCTTTCTGACAAACATTTCACTTTTTTATAGGGCTACTCATAGTTTACCCACACTCAGTTCTGTGATCTGCATGGTACACGTTCTTTGTAGCAGGCACATTAGCCCTCTGCGCTGTGTGGGTGACAGGAGTGCCCATGTGAGTGCACGGTGAGCGATGCAACAGTGTGAGAGTAGGGTGAGAGGAGTGACTGCAGGGTGAGTGAGGTGACCATATGAATTTGGGTGCAGATGTAAGTGCAGAGTGGGACAAATGAATGTATGGTTAGTTACGGGCTTGTTTGAGTGAGATTGCAGACTGAGCAGTGAGGGGGACAGGTGAGTGAAGTGTCACATGAGTGCAGGGTGAGTAGTGTGCTTGTGTGACTGCAGGGTGAGGTACAGGGTGAACAGCGCAAGAGCATTGAGTGCAGAGTGATCACTGTGAGTGCAGAGTGAGCGGTGTGCTCATGTGACCGCAGGGTAAGTAGAGGGAGAACGGTGTGAGTTCATGGCGAGTGGCATAAGTGCTGTGTTGTCATTGTGAGTGCAGGGTGAATGGTGTGAGTGCATGGTGATCAGTGTGAGTACATTGTGATCCCTGTGAGTGGCGGGTGAGTGTGAAAGTGAAGGGCGAGAATGAGGAGTGAGTTGTCTGAACGCAGGGTGCATGCCCAGACACAGTTGAAGATACTCAGCATGTTATTGAGGGCTGGCGTAGGGTTTCAGATATAAGTTAAACTATTGCTTTTATGGCATTATTCAGGGTCCAGGGATCGAGGGTGGAGGAAATAAATATTGTGCTCATCCTGCAACAAACTTCCAGTCTTGCGATTAGGGTTGCCAACTCATTATATTGATGTCCCAGACGGTACAAAACTAAGCAGTCCCCTACAGCCTATTTTCAGCACTTATCTGTGCATACTTGGAACAGCAGAAATAAATAGAAAACTTTTTTAATAGTGTTCTAGGGCTGCATGAATGATCCATGACTGATAATTAAAGGGTAAAAAATTATTGTCCTCTGGGATTGTTTTAATATATTGTTTCATTCGCACCTTCTTTCATATGCCAAACTCTGACTCCACACACACACTCACCATTCATAAAGGTCACCGCTCAACTGGTGGCTACAATGTATTGGCACAAACACCTATTGTTCATAAGGCAATGATTGTAATTTATTAAAACCATTTATTATTTTATACAAAATTAAAAAAGAATTAGTTACCAGTTAAAACCATTTTTGTCCATACCATCATCATGAAAAATATGAAACAATACTAAAAACAATTAATCACATTCACAATACTACAAAAAATCATAACACGAGAGTTAAAACAGACATTAATCTTTGTCATAAATTGCCATAATCCACGGTTAAACTTATGTACAAACACCCTGGTGCCTTGTGTATCATCAATATCTAGGGTGATGTTCGTATAGATGGATTTATGGCAACAGAGAAAAGCGTCGACGCGTTTCGAAGGCTTTATCTCATTCCACCTTCTTTATCAAGACCGTTATATTATGTACTCCCGTCCTTTAAAAATTAAATGGGCAGGTGAATGATGTTTCACTCTGTAGTGTACTTAATAAAAATTGTTATGCTCTTCCATCCATCTATGAGGCTTGGTAATTCTTTAATTAGTATGAATCTCCTAGATGAGCCCACTACGGCGTGCTGTGCCAGTCCCCCGTTTTATGATTCCATCACACGCATCTGGCTTGTTTTGGGCTCGTTAAAATCAATAGTGAAGTATACCCGCTTGTATTCCAAATGTGCGCTTGTTATTTCAAGCTCGTAACAAGGAATGCTTATCCTTTAGAAATCTGTTCCTCATGCAAATTTCGTCTGTTCCTTTTCACCTCAGAGCATATTATACCTTGCTCTTGTCGAGTAACCAAACTGGCGGCCCCTACTTCGTAGTAGGGGCCGCCAGTTTGGTTACTTCGTAGTAGGGGCCGCCAGTTTGGTTACTCGACAAGAGCAAGGTATAATATGCTCTGAGGTGAAAGGAACAGACGAAATTTGCATGAGGAACAGATTTCTAAAGGATAAGCATTCCTTGTTACGAGCTTGAAATAACAAGCGTACATTTGGAATACAAGCGGTATACTTCACTATTGATTTTAACGAGCCCAAAACAAGCCAGATGCGTGTGATGGAATCATAAAGCGGGGGACTGGCACAGCACGCGTAGTGGGCTCATCTAGGAGATTCATACTAATTAAAGAATTACCAAGCCTCATAGATGGATGGAAGAGCATAACAATTTTTATTAAGTACACTACAGAGTGAAACATCGTTCACCTGCCCATTTAATTTTTAAAGGACGGAGTACATAATATAACGGTCTTGATAAAGAAGGTGGAATGAGATAAAGTCAAACGCGTCGACGCTCTTTCTGTTGCCATAAATCCATCTATACGAACATCACCCTAGATATTGATGATACACAAGGCACCAGAGTGTTTGTACATAAGTTTAACCGTGGATTATGGCGTTTTATGACAAAGATTAATGTCTGTTTTTAACTCTCGTGTTATGATTTTTTTAGTATTGTGAATGTGATTAATTGTTTTTAGTATTGTTTCATATTTTTCATGATGATGGTATGGACAAAAATGGTTTTAACTTGTAACTAATTCTTTTTAATTTTGTATAAAATAATAAATGGTTTTAATAAATTACAATCATTGCCTTATGAACAATAGGTGTTTGTGCCAATACATTGTAGCCACCAGTTGAGCGGTGACCTTATGAATGGTGAGTGTGTGTGTGGAGTCAGAGTTTGGCATATGAAAGAAGGTGCGAATGAAACAATATATTAAAACAATCCCAGAGGACAATAATTTTACCTTTTGTCTTAACCCTAGTCCTTTGGGTGTCCAAGGGTTCTTCTCTTTTTTTGAAAGAGTGATAATTAAAGGGAACAGAGATTGAAAAGTCACATTACAAATGAATACATACTATTTTATTTATAACCCTATTGTGGGGTCGATTCCGATTCGGGCCGGAAAAAGCACCGACCGACTCGGATCCGGAAAAAATACCGACCGACACGTACCAGTGGCGCCCGACACGCCAAGTACGATGCAAGCTGCGATAAATCCGACCGACACGTCAGGAAACCAAGCCGACCGACCGAGCCGCTCGGAAAATAGCAATCCGGCCGGAAAAACACGCGAATCCAACCGACCGACACGCACCCGGAACAAATCCGACCGAATCGTACCCGCCAACTCCAACCCGCAAAGTACGATGCAAGGCGCGAAAAACACGACCGAGTCGGACGGAGGACAAGCCGTACGACCGACACGCATACAAAACCGAGCCGAAGCAACACAATACACCGCGACCGACGCGTACGCAGCATACAAAACTGCACAAACACAGCGTGAACGAAACGGAAAACACCGTACGAGACCAATGCAGGGTCCGACTCGGTCACAAGAACGTTTCCAACATACACAAACAGCACAAAGGAAAAATCACCCAAAAAAAGGCCAAACAAGCAATTACCAAGCCAATAAATACTGGGGGGGTGGGGACAGAGAACAAAGACACACCCACAACTCCACCTATATAAAGGACACAAATCACTACCATGAGCCTTTGCAAATGCCATTTCACTGCCAGCACCCAAGAGAAAGCAACCACACACCCACAGCTCACCCCTCACACAAGCCACACACCATCAGCACACCAACAAATACCTACCTCACATACACCCAGCAAAACACACACTCACACACCCTCACCTGCACACCAACACACACATCACTCACCATCACCACCCATCACCATGCCCCCAAGAAGAATCCCAAGTTCCTAGATTGTGAATTGGAAGTCCTGGTAGACGAGATCCTCAGGGTGGAGCCACAGCTGTTTGGCACTCTGGTCCAACAGACCCCCATGTCGCAGAAAACCAAGATGTGGGAGAGGATCATCAACAGGGTGAACGCCCAATCATCATGTCGGCGCACAAAGACGGACATCCAGAACAGGTGGTATGACGTGCGCAGGAGGGTACGGGACCTGCTGAAGATAGACTACATCAACAGCCAACATACCGGCAGTGGCCCTCCTGCCAAGCCAATATACCTCAGGCCCTGGGAGGAGAAGGTGCGGGCCATCCTTCCGCCAGTGAGCGTATATGGACTAGAGAACATCCCAGAGCCTGGTGAGTACACAACAAATGTACACAATAAACTGCCACAAAACACACACATCACTGTCAAGGGGAGAGTCAAACCATGCACACATAGCAATTACACAGCAACTAGAACAGAATCATCCCAAAATGTGTATGTCAGTCAGATAAACACAACACATGCCATCAAAAAAGTCACATCCAACTGTGCCAACACATGTACAAACACAACCACAACTACAGCTAGGCAGTGGCACAAATAGAACTAACACACACATCCACACATGTAGCCACCACAACAACACCAACACACAGTGAAGACCACTCAAAGGAAGGAATTCTGTGTATGCTGGCCAAGTCAGTGTAGCCAATAGCATCATGGGAGTCGCAGTCACACATATTGCCCCCCCACAACTGTCCCATCAACACCACCCTGAACCATGCTCACATCACAGGGAGTGGAGAAGGACTCACAAGATGGCTGACACTGGCTACTGCTGGGGGAGCACAAGGCCCTGCTGCCAACTGTGCACCAACAAACAGCAGGACACCACTGACTGACATCCTGAGAGACAACTTACACTCCCTGCAATGCAAGCACGTTCCATGGTGGGCTATCTGGCTGGCTGGGTGGGAAGGGGGACTTGCAGCACTGACTATAGTCACCAGCACCTCCCCTCACACCCCCCAACACAAACTCCACAGTACCCACCTGGTAGAATGCAATGCCCTCCATCCTAACACAAGATCCCACAAAGCACCACCACCCTGGGTTATGTTGTGTGAAGCACAGGGACACTCTTGGGACTCTTAGCCAAACAACTGCCAGGACAACACTCCCAGCCATCCTGTCAGCACAGCCAGCCCACCCCACAGGGAAGCAGAGTCAAAAGGAAGGAAGCATGGGCATGCTGGGAAGGGGGTGGAGGCAATAGCATGATGGGAGTCGTAGTCACAGACATAGCTCACCCCCACAACTGTCCCATCAACACCACCCTGAACCATGCTCACATCACAGGGAGTGGAGAAGGACTCACAAGATGGCTGACACTGGCTACTGCTGTGGGGAGCACAAGGCCCTGCTGCCAACTGTGCACCAACAAACAGCAGGACACCACTGACTGACATCCTGAGAGACAACTTACACTCCCTGCAATGCAAGCACGTTCCATGGTGGGATAACTGACTGGGTGGGTGGGTGGGTGGGAAGGAGGTCTGGCTGTCAACCAAACACAATCAATGCAGACCATGTTCACACCCCAGAGAATACATAGAAATGCCCAAATAATGCAGGACAATGTGCCACACCAATATCAACCCCTGACTGTGACGACTTAGGACAATACAATGTACAGGCCCGCACCCCGAGGCACAGTCACAACTGTCAGGTGTGTCAACCACTGATGCCTGCAGAAACATGACATACATTGTTTGTGTCTCCCAAAAACAGGTGATGATAGGGACACAGCAGCAGACGCTGAGGAGTCCCAGTCCCAGGCTCAAGAGGATGCCGAGCTCACTGGCGTCGTACAGCCTCTGTCCTCCTCGGACGATGAAGAACAACCTGGCACATCCGGTGCAAGTCAACATGCTGCACCAGCAGGACCACCAGCTGCAGCACCAGCAGGTCCACCAGCTGCACCCCCTGCACCCACCCCTCCAACGACTGTCACCACGAATACCATCCCTGCCGACATGGACAGAATAAGGAACAACACCAGCGCAGTGACCCTGGACCAACCTGGGGCCATGGACACCACCACCACCACCAACCCCCAAGGTGGACCAGGGTTATCTGTGCGTGCAACTGCACACACTGCACATGTCAGCAGGGGTGGTGGGAGGGGTGGGAGACAGAGGTCGCTGCTTGCAGACGTTGCTGGTGTGCATGAAGACCCACAACTGGTACGCATAGCTGATGCGTACCAGTCCAGCACCGGAGAGCTCAGCCAGGTAGTGGGGCTCCTCAGAGACATCAAACAGCAGCAGGCTGCCCATCTTGCCCGCTTGGACTCCCACATGTCCCAAGTGGAGTCACACATGTCACGTGTGGACTCCCACATGTCACGTGTGGACTCCCACATGACCCGCGTGGAGTCCAAGTGGGATGTACTACATGAGATGACGGCGGTGCACAGGGACATTTTACAATGCCTCCGCCAGATGAACAGCAACCAGTCCACACCTCCCTGTGTGCCAACAACATCTGGTACCGAACAAACTGCAACTGCCACAGGGAGGGAGGAGGACTCTGGCGGAGAGTCCCCTGCACCGCAGCAGCCTGCACTTGAGGGCCCCCCCAAGAAGAGGGGTCGTCCGAGGAGGGGAAAGTGAGAGGCTGATGGCCAAGCGCAACTCCCAGGAAGCCTGAACCTGTTCTGGATTTTCGCCTTTGTGCACAGACTGTTCACCCTGTTGATGGCAACACTACTCCCACACATAGCATGGGGAGTACAAGTTGGAACAATGTGTCAGACAACTGTGGCCCCGATACTGGGGATCCTGTCTACCTGGACTTTCTATTCATCTAGGAACTTGGGATTGCAAGATTCATGTACAGCACAATCCATCCTATGCACTATTATCACAATAAACACACTAATACACCATACTTGCCTCTGTCGTGATTCCAACGTGGGTGCTGTTATGGGGATGATGAACTGCAAAATTACACAGTGTATGCGAACTGCAACAGCAAGGACAACACAGGCATGTGAGTACAGGCAACGTGACACATATGAGGGAGACACACCACCAGGGCTACACAACACATACACACCTAGGCCATCTGACTCATTGCCTACACTGATGTTGCCAGGGAAGACGGTGCAATGCACAGACACCACACCCATTCCCAGTTGTAGTCAAGTAGCCCACAGGTGCAGTAAGCAAATGGCACTCAAATGTGTGACCACAGACAACGCACATCACTAAGTGAAGCACAGGTTTATTACACAGTAGCAACATGCCGTAACCACTACAGATGCAAGGTAACCCCACCTGGTAGCGGGCACACAGTCAACAACTGTAGACAGAAGGAAGTCCATGGGTGTGGCGCACATCACCTGTAGGGACACAACAGCTACCAGCCTGGATGTGCAATCACGTCGTCGGTGGACACAGTTGACCAAACGAATCTGAAAGTACCCTGTGAAGGACAGAAATGACACACAGTCAAAAGCAATGCAGTACAGGACAGAACAGCAAAACTCATGCACAATACATGTTACAAGATACCCACCCAGAACCAAGTTAGCATGTCAACACTGTTGGGGAGTACAGCCCACCTGTCACCACACATCGCAACACACATCCTGTCAAGTAGCCCATGGACACACTCCAACAGCACCAGAGCACCACCCACACATCATGCCAACTCACATCATTCACATGACACCTCAGGATACTCACATTCAGCTAAAGAAGTTGGTGATGAGCTGTGTGCGGACATCACCATCACCATCATCATCATCATCGTCACTGGCATCGTGGTCCAGGCCAGGATCCTCCACAGGTGGCGGATGTTGGTCATCGTCATCCTGGATGAGAGGCAACTCCTTCCGCACTGCCAGGTTGTGGAGCATGCAGCAGACGATGATAATCTTGCACACTTTCGCAGGGGCATATGGGAGGGACCCTCCGGTCTTGTCCAGGCAGCGGAAGCGGCTCTTCAGGAGACCAAAGGTCCGCTCAATCACTCTCCTGGTCCGACCATGTGCCTCATTGTAGCGCATCTGGGCAGGTGTCACAGGGTTCCTGAGGGGTGTCAGCAACCACGGCATGTTGGGGTATCCCGAGTCACCTACGGACAGACAAGTGCACATCAGCTGACTTGGAAAAGTGGGCGGAATACTACAGATCAGATCACACACAATGGCACAAAGTCAGTACACACCGACAAGCCAGGCACGCTGGTTCTGCATCTGTGCCATCAACCTGGGGATGCGACTACTCCTCATCACAAAGGCATCGTGTGCTGAACCAGGGAAACGGGCACACACGTGTGTGATGGTCATGTCTGCAAGACACACCACCAGTGCATTGACAGAGTGGTAGTGCTTGCGGTTCCTGTAGGCCTGCTCCTGGGCCTGTGGTGGTACCAAAGCCACATGTGTCCCATCAATGGAGCCAATTACATGCGGCATCCTCCCCAGGGCATAAAAGTCACTCTTCACGTCAGTGAGTCGTCGCAGTCTAGGGAAATAGATGTACCGGTTCAGGAAGAGCAACATTGCCGCCAAAACATCGCGGAGCACACGGCTGAACATGGTCTGTGACATCCCACCAGCAGACGCCACAGTATGTTGGAAGGTACCGGTGGCAAAGAAGTGTAGGGCTGCCATCACCTTCACCTTGGGGGTCAGCGCTGTAGGATACGGCCGGCCAGGCTGCAAATGTGGGGACAACTGCACTGCAAAATCCTCAATCAGCTGCCTGGTGAAGCGGTACCGTCGGATGCTGTCCCGTTCCACCATCGTTGCCAGGTCTGGGAATGGCCGATGGACAGCAGGAGCCCTGCAGTGCAGAGGAGAAGTAAGCAAGATCGTCAGTCACCCCACATATGCGGCATTGAACACACTCAAGATCCCAACATACATCATCATGAGGCACAACTACATGAAGTGTGCAGTACCGGAACGACATTTATGGTACATACATGGCCAACATCTGTCAACACGGTCCTACAGGTGGCATCAATTTGTCCCAGGTTGGCCCATTGGATATCATGATGCTGTGTCACAGTCACCCCCCAGTGACATGTGAGGACAGATGTGCCCCAGGCACCACAGCTCAACGACAGGCACATTCCCAGGGACCCTGTAATGCCACATGGACACTGGCATCACCTGGAGTATCATGTGTACACCACAACAAAACAAACATGACCCCCACAGGTAGTGGCCACACTTGCCATGGCAGGAGAGCCATGGACGTCTGTGACACACACGCACAACATCAGAGTCCATGCACACACAACGTGGATGTGGAGACTGTCTCCCATTGTGCACATGAAATCAGAGACATTGTAAACACTACATGCACAAAGACTGTGGAGGGCCATCACTATTGTGCCACTGGGACACCCTGGCTCAAACATACCGTCCCACATGGGACTCACGGGGTATGTGACATGACATACACAAACACCACTGTGAAATGTGACCATGGCACATGCACAGATATGAACAGTTGCACATCACAGTGGTCACGTACACATAACACCCATGATCCTGTCCCCATGAACACGTGCACAGCCTGGGGGTGGCTGCCCACAGGTGACACCCACAGGACAACATGTACACCAACATACACACAATAGGAAATGCAGCCTTACATGCCTTATGATAAGGTTTGGACAGGCTGTCGTGATGTAGGTGTGCCCCTCACTCCCTGGGAGCTATCTGTGGCTGGCATATGCCCATCTGAGACAGGCATGCTGACATATGCCAGTCACATGTACAGTGATGCGTTGTACTGCAATGGACCGATCGGTGCCTCCGGCCGGCCCATTGCATTCAATGTGTGCGGGTACGCGTTGTACCCCTGTGCGCGTTGAACAGCAATGGACCGATCGGTGCCTCCGGCCGGCCCATTGCATTCAATGTGTGCGGGTACGCGTTGTACCCCTGTGCGCGTTGTACTGCAATGGACCGATCGGTGCCTCCGGCCGGCCCATTGCATTCAATGTGTGCGGGTACGCGTTGTACCCCTGTGCGCGTTGTACTGCAATGGACCGATCGGTGCCTCCGGCCGGCCCATTGCATTCAATGTGTGCGGGTACGCGTTGTACCCCTGTGCGCGTTGAACAGCAATGGACCGATCGGTGCCTCCGGCCGGCCCATTGCTTTCAATGTGTGCGGGTACGCGTTGTACCCCTGTGCGCGTTGTACCTCAATGGACCGATCGGTGCGCACCCATTGACAATGGGCTTGCCTGGCAACGGACGCGTTTTCGAATATTCGAACGAGTCGGTTGCTGGAAAATCAGTTGGTCACCCACAACAATGTTGCAAAATCATGTATGTCATGAAGTTGAAATTTTGAAGGATGCTGTGGGCGTGTTTTGGTGCTGCTATTCCATGGATTGGCCATATTCAGAAGATGCAAACGACTTGGACCTATCACTTTGGACACAAGGGACAGTATCTGCCTCTCCAGCACATATATATTGCTGCATGTTCCCCTGAGAGCCCACTTGCCTGCACTACATGCTCCAGGACGACATCTGCCACTGCACTGCTGCTGTCTCTGCCCCTCTGGACCCTGCAATGGCACGTACTGTGGAGAGAGCCCCAGCCTTCAGCCTTGAAGAGAACCAGGCCCTGCTGGACAGCCTACTTCCACAGTACAGCAAGCTGTATGGGACACCAGGGGAGCAGGTGAGTGTTCTGTGCACTGCCTTTCTGAATGTGCATTTTGTCTGACTAGCAAGGCTGAGAGTCAGCACACCACTGGCTAGCAGGCTCACTGAGTAGTTGTCACCCCCCATAGTGTGTAGTGACTTGCACTGGACAGGTATGGTGCAGTGACAGTGCTTCTGAACAGGGTTTTACTCCCCATGCTATGATACCATGTAGTGACTTCTGGAAAACTGTCCATGGGCAGCCGTGCACTGCCTGGGTACACCATGTGCCCCTGTGATTGCGACATGTATATGCAACTGTGTCATGCACGGATATGTTGCATGTGTAGTAATGTCCTTATCACTTTGTCATCCTGACAGGCTTCTGCCCATCGGAAGCATGAGATCTGGAAGGACATCGTCCGGGCTGTCCGGTCCGTGGGGGTCTACAAGCGCCGGATCCGCAACTGCCAAAAGAGGTGGCAGGACCTTCGGGGCTGGACCCGGAGGATTGCACGGGTCCAGCTGAAGCTGTCGCCTCCTCGCAGGAGGGGCGGAACACGGACCCTGACCCCCACATGCTCAGGATCCTGGCGGTGGTCTTTCCAGACCTGGATGGGCAGCTGAAGGCCAGAGAGCAGCAAGGAGGGGTGAGTCAAAGACTGCACTGTGTACTCTGTCTAACATGTTATGTGCCCTCCTCGGGCCAGGTTGAACTGCCACAGTACAGCAGTCATGTTGTCCAGGAGCCATGTCCCTCTATTGTGCACTGCCCACTCCTCATCTGATACCCAGGTGTGGCCCTTACATGCAGGGAATTCTGTCACTTAGGACTGTGTCCTTGCAGTTTGCTTGACTCAAGGTGGGAGACAGCATCTGTTTCCCTGACTCTGTGGTGGGCATCATGGGTGGGTCCATTGCTTACACAATGCCTGTATTCTGACATGTATTCAGCGTGTTACTTTGATCTGTGGTCCAATTGCTGAGCTGATCCACCACATGTGGCTGGGGTACCTGGCACACACCCATGCTGCGGGTGGGAACAATGTTTGGGCCCCAGGAGTATGTATATGACGTGTGTCACACATACTTAGCCAGTTGCCTACAGTCCAGGGCTCATCCCTCATTCATGTGGGGCTGGACAGTCATGCCTACTCCAGGCCATACAATACACTCTGTACTCCCACTCCCGTGTATCAGAGGACACATTGTGCACAGTGATTTGCCCCTCAGGTGTCTGCCTCTGTGTCAGTGTGCTGTGGATTAGTCGCCAGGACTGCTGTGGAGTTTCTTGGTAGGGGCTCAGCATGCCACTGGAGATGTGACCATAGGAGACGATACTTGTGTGACACATAGGTGTCTGATCAGCTGCCCATGCAGACTGGGGCATGTAAATGTGAAGTTCAGGCAGCTGTTCCCCATGCACAGCAGAGTGTGAGGGGCTCAGGTTCAGAGGGTAGTGTCACAGGTCTCCCATATGTCCAATAGGTATGACCTGGACAGATGAGGGTTAAGAGGATGTGTTGTGGGGGGATGTACATGTGCACTTGTGCAGCTCCAGGACTTGCATTCCCCATGACCTACTATTGTGACACAGTGCAGAGTGTTGTTGTCTGGCTGCAAAGTCATACATCACTGAGACAGTGATGTATGACTTTGCAGTCATGCCTCCGCCATGGCATGTGTCTACTGATTGGTGATCCTGCAGGGGAGTGACATGTGCTACATGCACACCATAGTGGCGCTGGCTATCAGGACATGGGTGCATCATGGTGTCTGTCGCTGGTATGCATCACATGCATTTCCTATTTGACTCTGGGCATCCCTTACATCCGTAAACCTGTACTGACTCAGTGGCAAGAGCTGTGATGTGTCCACACCGTGTCCTCTGCACTGTCCAACTACTGTGTACTTGGTGCATGTGTCAACACTGGGGTGTTGCAATCCAACAGACACCAGACAGATGGGTGCAAGGCCATGTGGGATGTGAGTGCCATGCTTGGCATCAGACTGACAATTGACTTCTCCTGTTCAATTAGTGCACTTTTAGCAATGCACAACTAATGATGCCAGGGCTTGCTCTGTGATGTGCTGTGCTCACAGTGGTGTGTGCGTTATGTGCAGGTGACTGATGTCTGTCTGTTTCCCCATTGTTTGCAGATACATCCACGGCCACGGAAGGGGACAGCTCCACGGACCAGGAGGAGCCGGAGAGCCAGACTGGGTCAGCAGCCGAGGAGTGGTCGGAGGGACCCAGTGGCACGGAGGGCGAGGGGAGCCACACCGAGGAGTCCTCAGCAGCATCCACCTCAGCTGAGGACCAGAGCAACTCGGAGGATGACTCCCTTGTGGAGGCGGGTGTCAGCAGCCACCACACCCCAGCTAGTGTTGCTGTCCCCGCCACCACCAGCACCACCACCGCCCTCCCATCGGCTCCCATTCCCCAGGTCCGTGGAGGCTCCCATGTCCGGGAGCGTGTCTCCTTTGGGCCAGGCACCGCACCCCCTGCCCCTGTGTCCCCTGCTGCCCTGAGTGAGGAGTCTGTGTACCTCCTTCGCCAGCTCCATGTAGGGCAGACAGCCATGCTGAGTGTCCTCCATGCGCACACCGCGCTGTTGACTCAGCTGGTGTCGTTCATGGAGGGCATCTCATCGGGCATGTCTGACCTACAGAGGGGCAATAGGTCCATGGACTCCTCCCTGACGGCAGCAGTGTCCCTCCTCAAACGGTCCCTCACCCCTCCTGCCTCTGCTCCATCCACACTCCCCAGCACCTTACCCATCCCAGGCACACACACACTGGCACACACCAGCACACACACATCCAGCACACTGACACACACGCCAATGACAAAACGCACACGCACGCACATTCAGGGGACTGAAGCCAGACTCACAGGGGATGGGGCCCTGGCACACACACACGCATCCACATGCACTGCGCAGTCCTCAGTTCCCTCTCCCTCCAAAGCACCCTCCCTTGCCTCACCTGCAACCCCAAAGTCACAGCAGCTCTTCCTCTGTGACCTCGGCCTCTTCCCCACCGATGAAGCTGCTCCAGCATCCCGGGGGAAGAGGAAGCCCACCCACACGGAGCAGAGTGCCCCTCGCCCCCGGACACCCTCCCCCAGGCGCAGACGGACTGAGGCCCCCACCCGCAAGTCCCCCCGGAGTGCTAAGAGCAAGACCCCGCCACCGCCCTGCAGCTCAGGCACAAGGTCTCCGTCCTCCATCCCTCAGGCCCCCACTGCACAGGTGCCCCCACCACACCCTGCCCCAGGTTCCCCCACCCACAGATATACCATCCCCAAGATGCTCCGGCCTTCTCCCCCTGCCACTTGCTCTCCCAGCACCACACCCCCGCTGCGCTTGTCTGTGCCACTGATGTGGTGAGGGTGTCCCCCCTCTGTCCAACCCACCTTGCCTGTTCCCCATTCTCCTCCCCTGGAGGTAGGCACTGCAGTGGAGTCCACTACCGCCCTGTCTGACTTGGGCACTGCAGTGGCGGACCTGTCCACCCCATCTGCAGGGTCCACTGCAGTTGTGCCGGCACCCACGACATCTGTGTCATGCCCCCCAGTTGTGCCGGCACACACCATGTCAGACACCTCCACTGCAGTTGTCAGTGGCTCTCCAGCACCCACCACCCCTTCCCTGACTCCCCCTGGTGAGCCCTGATCCTGTCCCTGCGGTGCCTGGCCTGCCCCCCGGTTGCCCCTCCTAGTGGATTGTCCCTGGTATTGTGCAGGCATGCGTAGGGTGACATCTGCCAGTGTCACCCTGTTTGAACTTTGACAATGGACTGGCCATTGGCCTTTGCTCTTTTTCAGGACTTCGTTTGGCCTCAACACATATGCTGAATAAAGCAACTTTCTTTTCTCTAGTGCTCATGCTTCAGATGTACATGTTGTTGGTGCAGCTAACCATGCCCTTGCTGCAGTGATGGTGATATCTGGTCTCATGATTATGAAGTGTTACTGTGCAGGAACCCATGTGGTCCAGGGGGAATGTGTCCTATCATGTGGTGTATCCATGTCATCAAAAGCAGCATCTGAGGGTGTCATGTGTTCAGTATTTGGCAATGGGTTTCCTACTTACATTGGCAATTTCATATCTGTGGCTTCCACCCCTGCACATCTGTTGTGCCTGCCATCGTTGCATTTGTCTACTTCCCTGACCGTGTTGCCATCTCCAGTGGACATGCAGGTTTGGGCATCAATGGGGAGGGACTCATCCGTGTAGTCAGTGCAACATTGCTATACAAGTGTGTTGGATCTGTGCTGATGATTCCGTTGGCACATCCATGACCAGGCTGATGTGATGGGAGCCCTCATTTGGTGCTAATTGTTGATTGTGTGACCAAGTGCTCAGCTGACATGATGGGGCCCTACTGAGGCAACATATGGCACAGCTTTCCTCACACAGGAGTGGAGTCCCCTCATGGCAGTGTGTACACGTGTGACATTGCCTGCGCCCAAGGTGTGTGTTGTATGTGCATGTCTGTGTGTTCACTTCCATTCATCTGCGCATGCTGTGATCCCTAGTGTTGTACCTGTTTGTGATGCTTGCTGACTTGAGCTATGTTCCCCCAAAGTCTTCTCCCTGTGTTCTCTGTGATGTGGGTGCATGGCACATTACTGGTCATCAGGGTGTCACCCATAGGTGTGTTTGCTGTCAGGGCAGAGTTTGTGTGCAGACGCAGATGGGTCACAGTCAGGTTTCCCTTTGGCACTTGTTGTTTGCCCCTGTCATGTGATTTCCAGTTTGTGTTATCTTTCAGTGATTGTGACACGTTGTGTGTGTGACTGCTGGCACTCCTTAGGGTCCGGGCTGCAATGTTGGTTGTTGTCTATGTGTGTTCTTTGTGGGTGACCTTGGCTTCTTCATTGGTGTGTGACTGTGGCTGGGATCCCATTGGTCGGTGTGGTATTGCCGTCATGTCCATGTACAGCGTAGTGTGCAGTGTGTCAGACATTCAGGAGTCTTGTTGAGTGTCCATGTGTGATGTGTTTCTACACCTTGGTTCCCACCCACCACCCTGGAATAGTAATGGGTGCATGTGCAATGTCACCAGTGCATGTGTACTTCACTGCTGCACATTGTTGGAGGTCGAGGGGTGTGGTCTTGAGTGTGTGCAGATGAGAGTTGTTGCCCGGCTAGTCCCCTGCCTCCATGTTGGCCTTGGCTTACTGGCCATGCTGATTGATTTGTGCTTGTGTAGGTGTGATGGTAGTTAGTTGCTCAGGACACCTGACTGTGGTTCACAGTGTGAACGACATTTAGCTTTGTCATCACAGTGGTATTTTTCTTCAGCCCAGGGTCACCACATTGTGGGGGCCCTGGGGGTGGTGCTGTGGTGTGTCTGTGACTTGCTGTGTCAGTTGTTGTTCCTACGTGCCTGTGTGACATGTGTGTTTTGTGCTCCCTCTCACCTGTCAATGCCTGCTTGCCCACATAGGGGATTTGGATCCATGAGTTACCTTAGTGTGGCAGTGTATGCACATCTGTATGATTGGTATTCAGCTCTCCTCATGTGTTGTGTTGTTGCCTGGGGACACTGGCACCCCCACCCCTCACCTGCTGTGTATGATGACAGTGTTGGTCTGCCTGTTTGTGTTTGTGCATCTGCACCACTGCATTGGCATATCTTGGGTGTGCCATTGGCTGTATGTTGTTTGGTGTGTTTCCCCTGCTGTCCCTGGGACTCCTAGGTCATCGGTCAGCACAGTGATCATGGTTTGTGTGTCCCATTGCTGCCATGGTATGGTATCTGTTCACCTCACATCTGCTGTCTCCACAGGGTATCTGCATTTGTGTGCCCATTGGTGCAAATATGTGGTTCTGCATTCTGATGGTCACTTCTGTCATTGTGTCATTGATGACTGTTGACGGTCTCAGCCCCCATGGGTGTTGTTTGTCTGCACATGGCCAAAGGAATGTTTCATTTGCACTGCAGTATTTGGCTCCCCCAATTTATGTTGCAATGGGACACATACACTACTTTGCCACAGATGAGTTTTTGGTTCTGTGACCAGGAATGATCCATGCAGTTTGGCAGTTGCAGCTCTTTCTTTGTCAACAATTACCTTTTGGTCACTGTGATGATGAGGGTGTAGACCCCATTGCCACAATGGTCAAAATGTGCTTCAGCTATGGACCCCACACTTGCCTTTTGGTCACTGTGATGATGGGGGTTTAGACCCCATTGCCACAATGGTCAAAATGTGCTTCAGCTATGGACCCCACACTTGCCTTTTGGTCACTGTGATGATGGGGGTTTAGGCCCCATTGCCACAATGGTCATGGGCTGCTTGCATTGTGGGTGCCACACACATATATGTGTGGCACATGTGCTAGGGGGTCACATTGTATGTTCAATGTCATGTTCGGTGTTGTAGGCATTTGACACAGCCTGCTCACACGCTTGTCATGGTGGTGGGGGGATGTCTTAATCTTGCATTCCCTAGGTTGTGGTGTGCTTGTTGTGTCATGCATTGTCCATCCTATGAGTGGGGGTGGTAGTAGTGGTAGGCATCCAGCCCCCTGGCTAAGGGTGGTAGTAGTGGTGGGCATCCTGCCCCCTGGGTGAGGGTGGTAGTAGTGGTGGGCATCCTGCCCCCCTGGGTGAGGGTGGTAGTAGTGGTGGGCATCCTGCCCCCTGGGTGAGGGTGGTAGTAGTGGTGGGCATCCTGCCCCCCTGGCTAAGGGTGGTGGTAGGCATCCAGCCCCCTGGCTAAGGGTGGTAGTAGTGGTAGGCATCCAGCCCCCCTGGGTGAGGGTGGTAGTAGTGGTGGGCATCCTGCCCCCCTGGGTGAGGGTGGTAGTAGTGGTAGGCATCCTGCCCCCTGGGTGAGGGTGGTAGTAGTGGTGGGCATCCTGCCCCCCTGGCTAAGGGTGGTAGTAGTGGTGGGCATCCTGCCCCCTGGGTGAGGGTGGTAGTAGTGGTGGGCATCCTGCCCCCCTGGGTAAGGGTGGTAGTAGTGGTGGGCATCCTGCCCCCCTGGGTGAGGGTGGTAGTAGTGGTGGGCATCCTGCTCCCCCTGGGTGAGGGTGGTAGTAGTGGTGGGCATCCTGCCCCCCCTGGGTAAGGGTGGTAGTAGTGGTGGGCATCCTGCCCCCCCTGTGTAAGGGTGGTAGTAGTGGTAGGCATCCAGCCCCCCTGGCTAAGGGTGGTGGTAGGCATCCAGCCCCCTGGCTAAGGGTGGTAGTAGTGGTAGGCATCCAGCCCCCTGGCTAAGGGTGGTAGTAGTGGTGGGCATCCTGCCCCCTGGGTGAGGGTGGTAGTAGTGGTGGGCATCCTGCCCCCTGGCTAAGGGTGGTAGTAGTGGTGGGCATCCTGCCCCCCTGGGTGAGGGTGGTAGTAGTGGTGGGCATCCTGCCCCCCTGGGTGAGGGTGGTAGTAGTGGTAGGCATCCTGCCCCCCTGTGTAAGGGTGGTAGTAGTGGTAGGCATCCAGCCCCCCTGGCTAAGGGTGGTGGTAGGCATCCAGCCCCCCTGGCTAAGGGTGGTAGTAGTGGTAGGCATCCAGCCCCCCTGGCTAAGGGTGGTAGTAGTGGTGGGCATCCTGCCCCCCTGGGTGAGGGTGGTAGTAGTGGTGGGCATCCTGCCCCCTGGCTAAGGGTGGTAGTAGTGGTGGGCATCCTGCCCCCCTGGGTGAGGGTGGTAGTAGTGGTGGGCATCCTGCCCCCCTGTGTAAGGGTGGTAGTAGTGGTAGGCATCCTGCCCCCCTGTGTAAGGGTGGTAGTAGTGGTAGGCATCCTGCCCCCCTGGGTGAGGGTGGTAGTAGTGGTGGGCATCCTGCCCCCCTGGGTGAGGGTGGTAGTAGTGGTGGGCATCCTG